>JAQFZC010000194.1:0-68441 GCA_034695205.1 Dicyrtoma fusca | reverse complement strand
TATACAGGTGTTGATAGCGATGACATATCGCAAAATCTAAATGTGAACCATAAATGAGCTAACAAACTCTTAAAATGTACAAAGTCTGTACTTTTAACTTCATCATTCTATGTATGTATAGTGCTATCCTGCGTAAGTACATATATATGTATATATCTACCCACCTACATATAATTACATGTGTGTGCTTGGTCAAACGAGCCCACACAATAACCCATGGCGTGCATCCCTACATTTGCTTTTCTTTGATCACAGAAGCATAGAGCCACACACACACCTCTCCTCTCGTTACGGCAAGCCATACAAGTAATTAAGAAATTCAGATCTAGGAAAAGAAAAGCAAAACGAAAAACAGGGGTCCTATAGTATGTTAGTATGTAAGCTATACATATAATTCCTACCTATGATACACAAAGTTACCGCTCCAAGTTATATCTATGAGCTGCTGTCATATCATGATTAAAAATCGTGACTTGGGATCTTTTTAGTTGAAGGGAAAAAGATTGACGAAACTGTACTTGCTTTGTTCCTAGAAAGATATGAAGATAATATAATGATTTGTCAAGACAGACACATAATTTAAACGGGTTTCTTTTTCCTTTGATTTTGTGAACCGTAAACATAACTCTTAAACATATTTCTTTCTTTCGTTTCTTCGCCATCCCGTGTACAACTCATGCTCACCCAGGGTGTCCTCCTTTATCAATTTTAATTCAATTTGTTTGTATATTAGTGTGCCAGGCAAGAGCAGAGTTGAGTGTATATGAAATGCGTCGACAAAGGCAGTCCATTGCTGTACATATTATACCTGTAATAGAGGCAATGTATACTTACTGTATGAGTGAACTATGAATTCACTAGTCAGATATTATGGTGCTGTTTACTGTCCTTTCACTTGTAGAAATCATATGAAAACATCAAATTGGAAAATAAAAATGGGCCTTTTGCAATTATTTTTTTATGTTTATCACATAATTTATTATGATTTAAATGTATGTAGGTATGTACATGTACGGAGCTTTGGGGACGGCGAGACTTCCACAGATAGACAATGGTTTTTTCTTATTCTTATGAATGGAGCTGTAGTTGTAGTGATGTTGTATAAATTAGAATTGGACCGGTAAGTTGTGCATCTAGTGTCGAGATAGGATGTGTAGCCTTGATTTGACTGTGGATTGACAATCAAGTAGAATGGCTGGAAGTTGATAATGATAGTATGGGGGATTGAGGTAAGTAAGACTGATGATGTGAGCGAGTTGAGAGGCGAACAGGATGAGCTAGTGAGGACTTACTTGCTGGTCACTCGAAAAATTACAATACGGTCGGTCATTCATTTGACACAGGACGAGGAAGGCAGAGAGACGAAACAAAGCAAAGTGCAGCATTTGAAGGAGCGAAACAAGACGACAAGGCGTGTGTAATCAATAGATTTTTCAAGGAAGAATGGGTCAAGAGGAGAGAGAATACTCGTCATGCTTGTCCAACATCAACATATCCATGTAGACTCCCCACACATAATGACAATCTACACCAGTTAACTAGAATTCCAATAAATGGTGTGAAGTCAAGCCTCCGGTGCCCATTAATAACATGTCAATGCCGTGTAACTGACTGGTGAGTACCAGATTTTATGAATGTGTACATACCTACTTACATCCCAGACACAAAGTCACGAAATGAAAAAGAATGAATGAATCGTATATCCTGCCGTACCGCCGTCTAGATAGCTTCTTGTCTACTCTTCTGTAAGGAGAACAAGCTTTTCTGAAAAACCCAAAATGATGACTTTTCAAAAGAGGAGGAAAACTGGTGTTCAAGTTCAGGTCAATGTTGTTCTATTCGAATTTGAAAACCTCTTTTGACTCAGTCATCAAAATCAAGTGTCCTGAATTTTAATATTCATGCATCTTTTCCGGAAAGTTTGGCTTGACGCCAAGGGAAGCCCAAGAGAACCAACTCTTCACTGAAAACTGTAAAACATGCTCTTACTTTACAGATAGTACCGACCTTTACATATAATTACCTACTATATGGCGTTCTTTCTACAGCTACAAGAAGCGAAGAATGAGCATTTACAATATCGGTTTAATTGTAACGAACACATTATAATACTTTTTAACTGACTACATGTAAAACTCAATGAACTGAATGTAAATCATGATGGAATGGAATCTGCACCAATTCACCTCGAGTACCTCATTCAAATGTATGTAAAGTCAGGTGAGAGAGAGAGAGACAGAGAGGGCAAGACAATGCAAAGGTATTACAGGATATGACGAGAAAAAAAGAAAATTGATGAGATTAAGAAAAATGCCATTTTACCGGCTGAACATGAGGCCCAGGCCAACGGACACACGGATCTAATGTATTGGCTAAATGCTAATGTAAATGTAAATGGCAGTGGTAATGGCAATGGGAATGGTACTGCTGGCCAAGCAATGAGGAATGAGTAACTACTAACTTTGATGAAACTCATGAAAAAAAACGATGATGATTTCTATAAGATAATAATGATCTTATAACCGACTAGGCCTTGACTCAAGACTTGAGGCCGTCGAGTGAAGGCTTGGACGTTGCCTAGCAGCTCGTCGCTGGCTCAGCAAGTCAAAGGAAACCATGTGAGGATGGGAGAGAGGAAAAAAAGAGGAACGAACTCGAGAAAGATTTTCCAAATTTTTGAACAAGACTTTGGAGGAGACGGTGTCAATGGCTGGAAGTTGATTATATGTATTAACTACTTCACCTTAGATATCTATATAATACAATAATTGCTATATGATCCATTTGTTAGACGCAGGCTGTTAGATGTGCCATAGATCATGATTCAGATTATGCGAGACAGACAGACAGAGAGAGCAAGAGCGAAGGGAGAGAGAGAGAGAGAGAGAGAGGAGATGCTCATAGTTGAGGAATGTTATGATATGATTGCAATACATTTTATTGTTGGGGCTACAGGTAGGTATGTGCGTTGGGTGAAGATTGGAGGTACTTACTGCCGCATAGGATATGACTAGGCTGGCCTAAGAAGCTATGCACCTGGTTACGAGGAAAGGAGAACATGAACATGACACCGGTGAGTGGGTCCACGGCCGGACGGATAGTAAAGATTAAGTTAAAGGAAGAAAAGACAAGAGACGAGTCTATAGTGAGGGCAGTTGATTTGGTTACTCATTCTTATAAGCGGACTGAGTGTGTGTTCATAGGTATAGAGAGATGGATAGAGGGATAGCTAGTTGGAATTGGATGGATGGATGGTGGGATGGAGAGATACACAGGGAATGGACAAGTGCCGGCCTGGGCCGGACGGACGGACACAATGTGTGAGCTGAGTTGACTGGGGCAAAAAAGAGTGACCAAGAAGAAGAAGAGGAGATGATGTACAGGACTATAGAAGACGGAATAAATTTTGATCTGAAGAAACAGGTTTAAGGTCTTTGCACGAGTAGATGATTGTACTCCGGGTCTGGTTTGGTCTGCTCCTCGTATAATTAATCTCTTCTCGACCGAGTTCAAGAACTTGACCTGGCGTATATAAAGAACTTCTGGGAGCAATTGGACATGATTCCTCTCTCAGCGTTTGAGGGGATTGTTCAGTGTTAGCTTTAGTTGTACTCATATTTTGACTAAACACCCCAACAGGGGTTCAATATTTACAATTATGATCAAGTATTTGGTAAGATCACAAAATATTATCAAAATTTACACACATTTCCCTTCAAAGATATTTATTTTTCGTTTTTTCCCAACAAAATTTCAAATCGTGGCCTCAGTTTTCAATCAAATTTTGTCAAAATTTGGATTAAAAGATAAATTTTGGAAATATTTACTACTCCAAAAAATCTCTAATTCATCCTCCGACCACACCGTACACGCACAGTATAGGACTAGTGTTCCGTAATTGAGAGTTGAGTGGCGAAGCAGAACGAAAATTGTGAACCCGAACCAGCAACGCTATTTATTCATTTCCTAAAATTTGTTTTCTTTCAAAATTTTTAATTTTGAAAAACGAAACAAACCAGAAGAAATGGCTTATTGTGACATCTCTTTTTGGAGGAAGTTTGGAATTGTATTCTGTCATCTCTTCACATTCTAAAATTTGGATATTTTTTGGTGTGATTTTCAACAAATTGGAAGAGAGACTTGTGGAAGGAATCAGTGAAGTACAGTTGAAAATGGAAAATTTGGATATTGTTTCAATTTCTTTGATTTTAATTTTTCAAAATTTTTTTGATACAAATTCATGGATTGGATTTGACAAGATAAAGTCAGGTAGAGTCCAGACAGTGGAGCGTACAGTAGTTGTACAATTCCATTTGAAATCGTCTTCCGTGGCGTACCATTCTCATTCAGGTTCAATCCATGTCAGCGAACTTGAACTTCAAACTTGCAAAACCGGTTCTACAAGCACTGTACTCGACGGCTCTGTCTACTGGACGCACTCTTCCAAACACTTTTATAATTGATATGCCACAATAAGCCATTATCCGACCATTGACTTCTCCACTCACCCCAACGTTACGCAATATACAAAATAATAGCAAACTCAACAAAAAAACAGTACTCATTACTCACTACTCCGTTTGTTTAATAAAACGAAAACAAACATTCAGTCTATTACAACCTTCCCTTTTCTACTCAAATTCGATTGAAACCTGGAAATACTTGTGTTTCCCACTTTTACTTGCACTACTCTGGAGTACAACTCACAACAAATATAGAATTTGACAACAAAAATAACTAATTGAAATTTATTTGAAAATTTACAGGCAACTCTCGGTGCTCTCGTAGCAATCCTTGTAGCGATTGTCTACGCCCAAAAGGAAGGAGAGAAGAGCGATTTAGAGCCTTCAGAATTCCTTTTCCGGCCTGTCTACATCAGGTAAATATCCCATTTAGATACAAATACAACTAATCAAATCTTACTGCACGCATTCTGGACAAATGCAGGTCAACCTGGTGACAGCCCAATTAATGAAATTAAATTTGACACTATTTTCCAGGTACGGATATCATCCCCATAATAGCTATGGATGGAAGGGCGTGAGCTCTCACCACTCTCCAGGCTGGGGCTACGGCTGGGGAAGCTACCACCTCCACGGTAATTTATTTCCCTGTTTTTTCACTCCAGCATTTTTGTCTTTTGGACTTCAAAAACAAAAACAAAGACAATACTTGTCGTTTCACCCCAATCCGTGACTCTCCCGTAATGGGAAGCACATGGTTTCCAAAAATAGCTATATAATTTTGATTCTCTTTTGACTTGTAGGCGGTGGAAAGGGAGCCAAGAAGGCCGCCAAGAAGAAGGCCAAGGCAAAGAAGAAGGCCCAAAAGAAAGCCCAGAAAGCTAAGAAGAAGGCCCAAAAGAAGGGAGGCGGCGGCGGCTGGGGCTGGGGAGGTAGGAAGCTCACTGATAAATTACAAATTGTCAAAATTCAAAATCAGAAGGAATTTCGGAATCCAAACGGTGGTTCTCAACACGAAATTTAATCCTAAAATGTTTGTATTTGTAGGTCAAGGAGGACAAGGCGGCGGCTGGGGAGGTCAAGGAGGCGGCGGCGGCGGATATGGTGGCTACGGAGGCTACGGAGGATACGGTGGATACGAGGAATAGACGAAAGGCTCCTATTGTTATCTAATTTATTCGATGCCCATTAATTTATTTCCTCTTTTCATTGTTGATCATTGATGACCAAAAAATACAAATTCATTGTTGTCCCCATATAATTCAAAGACCACTCTCTGTACACATTATTAGCATTGATACTAGCATCCGACTTAGCTGGCACTCCGCAGGCACTCATTCATTCACAGTCACACCACGAGATCACTCACGATACTGATACATTTAATTTCCATTCTGAGTCATAGCACCGCACATTTAGTTATGTCATCGTTACACGCCATTTTGACAGCCAGAGGAATAGTAGATCATATCGGATGTTAACAGCTCTAGTTTTTGCCATCCTTGGTCCCGTTGCATAATGCCTAGGCCGAAGAATCCTATTTAACGGGACTGTCTGTCCCAGGGCCGACATTCTCAACAGTCCGGAGATGGATCGTAGAATATTTAATACTAGGTACTTCACATCATGACCTTTGAAAACATTTTTTACACTTATCATAAAACGCACATGAATCTACGGATACATATGTATAACGGTTCTTCCTTTTCCTTGTTGGAGCATACACATTTTTTACCAGCAGCAGCTGAAGGGTTAGCAGTTTAATATAGCAACAGTTTCCCCCACTACGGGACTGGACTGGACTGGACCATACAAGGCTGAACAAGTTTTGGAAAAAAAAGAAGTTTTTCGTGCAACCTAACTGTTCACAATCCAATCAAAAATCCCGGTATGAAAGAAAAGGTGACGTGTTTCAAATGTGCTTTTTTATTCATCCATCAAGTGTGTGACCTGTGAGATCTAAATCAAAGTCAGAAGATGACCTAACCTAGAGGACGGCCTAACAACACGTATACAAAACGTACATACAGAAGGACAAAAGTGCAAAGGGTTGAGAGGAAAAGGTAAAAGGTGCCGGTACTTCTCGTTCGTCGGCTTCAAGACTGGTTCCCTGGGTGAAGATAAGCTGACTTGTTGAAAATCCTGAAGTTGCATGGTCAGGTGGCTCTGTCATTGCCACCTTTAAGCATTTTCCTGTTTTTTTTATTATTTCTTGTTCCCTCGATCAATAATTATTTTAGATGGCCGGTGATGATTGTAACCAACAGTGAACTCGAACTCAAGAGAACACACATTCCCAGGTTGAAAGTTCAATGGGGAGGGGCAAACATGTTAAACTGCTACCGGCACCGACTCGTGAAACATCTACTGACACTATAGGATTACAAGTACTATATAGAAGTCTTTTCATGCCGAAATTGAAAAGAAGGGTTGCAAGTTCCTCGTATATATTACTACTACTGACTCCTCACTTCGTGGTTTGCATATTTGTGATCTTTTCAATTATTTTGTTTGATTTATACTCAAACACATCATGCTGAGACGTGCTGGTGCATACAAAAATGCGAAAGACCGCAGATTAAATGTTAAAACCGACAAGTTACTACACAAGTGAGTTTCATCCTCATCGCCCAACGTAATCAGGGTGTACATACCAAAGTACTTACATTGCATTAAAGCTCACAACTACTTCGATGCGTTGCAGATACTTGCCCAGTGGAGTGTTTGGCAGTGAGTGTTTTAGCACACGCATTTTCTTTCATGCAGATTACTTTGAATATCAAGTATTTATCTGACATTTGAGTTGAGTTGTTAGCGAAGCACAGAGAGTGAGGACGAGAAGAAGAAGAAGAAGAAGAAGGAGCTTCATCTGCAACTTTAAATAATGTTAAATACTGGCTGACCAAGCATTGTCTTTGAGGAATGTAGTTTCTTGAGTTGTTGGTTTTTTCCACAATACTGGAGGGTAAAATGTTTGCGCGAGTTCATCGACTTTATCCCTAATAAAATAAATTGAAATTTAACTTTATATGCAAATCCTTTCGACTTTGAACATAATCTGCAGTTGTAGAAGCAGTAGCAGTAGAAGTCATTTGTCTTAAAAGTCCGGGGATTTTACCTCCTGCAATAATAATAATAATAATAATAATGCAGTATAGGAATAAAAATGTTTTTATGACGAACAAGTAAGAAAAAATAAATAAAAAGTTCAAAAGACTCCGTAGAGGAAGGGTCAAGATACAGATAATATTATTTTTCCAAACCGATTTAACGAATAACAATGCATGCATGCATATAGTCTATTAAATGAGCATAGGATACGCAAACTATATATGCAGTCACCTTGCTAAACTCTAAACTCAGCTGAGCGTTTGATTTTTTTAAATGTAAAAATTAAATGGCCAGAAATCAAGGAGCACGATACAAGAAGAAGAGAGAGGTAAGGGCACCTTCATCAACTTCATCAAAGAATCTCTTGCATTTGACTTACAATATTACATTTTACCTTTACCTTTTGCACAATCACAAATCTGGATAAACTGGTCTTCGGGATTCGGTCGGTGGCTGACAATGAAATCTTACTCACTCTTCTTTCAACTTATTGCACACAGAAGATGCGATGCGATGCGATCAGCTTTAGCTAAAATATATATTATACATATATATGCACTACTATCTCAAAAGTCAAAAGCAGTCATTCCTTTTCCTATTACCCTTTTTGCTAGGTTCACAATTCGTAGAATTAATAATGTAAGTTCCACTAAAAAAAATGAAATGAAGGCTTAGGCAGACAAGTACATGCATCTCATAGTCTCATTGTACACAGACCGTGGACCATACAGTTACAGCTTTCCTTAGTATATACATAGATCTTATAAACTTTTTTCACTGATTGTGGTGAGAAATAGTTGCAAGTCTTAAAAGTCTTTCTTATACGCAGTATGTTTACTGTGTACTGTAGATCCGTGTACATTTACAGTGTGTGTTCTATAAGAAAGTAAAAAAAACAGTATAAGCATTAGAGATTTTGAGCCATTCCTTTTTCGTTTAAAGTAATTACAACATAAGCACAATAACAATAAAACTTATCCGTCGGTACAGATGCTAGTTTGTCGTTTTGCTCGTTGTTTTTCATTTCCAGCTTTTCGCTCCGCATCAGGGCTAATTCATTGAAATGCATCAAGTGTACTACCTGTGTTGTAGGTATACATACATTCATCTTTATACAGATAAGTTCACAGCCTACCTGCTCAAGTCTGACTCTGACGAGATCATCGAACAACCGAACAACCAATTCCACAACCTGTAACATAACATAAGATTAATTCTAAACGAACAGTACACACATTATTACTCTGATCATGGTTATCTCCATATATAATTAAGATTCACACAAATGATATAGACAATTAAAAGCATTGCATCATTTTCTACTTTTATTTTATATTCAATGACCTCTAATCAGCTTTAGAGACGACCTGAGTGTATAAACTGTAAAACAAGTACATCCTACCTTTCAGATAGCAGACAAAATATCCTTATTTTTTTTTCATTTTGCCATGCAGTCCTTTGGCCTGGCAAAATCGTGAACCCTCTGAACTGAACCCCGTCATTGTTGTAAAGTGCCTGCTACCAACGCAGGCTGATATGCTGATACAGAAACTGATACTGATACTGACAGAAGATTAACACTTACCATGGTACTAGCTTCAAACTTCCATGATTTAAAACTCTACATAATTACATTTTGCTTAATTACAGTCAAAGATTATGTATTGGGATAATGCTGATAGAATGCGACAAGGGATAATTATATAAAATTGTAAATCTAAAGTAGATAGGTAGAAATCTCGTATGTTCTCTACTTCAATTTTTTGTTAATGTGTTCTCTACTGAAAATACCTCCTCTACCTACTTCTTTTTTGTATTCTAATGTTCTCTACTAAAAACTCTCATCTACCTACTTTCTATTATTATTATTGTTATTATTCCCGGTTTTATTCATTTCAATTCAAAAACACATACACAAGAATAGCACAAAATTGTTTCACTAGTTTCGAAAATAGTGCTTATAGTTTAAGGTAGATTACACCAATTACAATTTAGAACTTCCCAGTGCTGTAGAGGAGAAATTGGAAGTACAGAACACATGAGATGTCTACCAGCGGATAAGTACAGTATGTGATAGGTATAAGTACATACCAAGAGAGAGTATTTTGAAGATTCATTTCGATGGATTTTAGAATGTACATATCAATGCACACAACACTCCCATTCCCATTCCCTGTTACACTGTGCCTGTTTATTATTTTTATTTCTCTGCGTAGAAATGTAGAAAGAATAATTTGAATTGAATTAAGATTTTTGACCGTTGATGGGCATCAGTGATACATTATTTGTTTTGAACTTCACGGTCGATGTCGATGGTAGTTTTTCTACTACGTGGTTCACGCTTCCTTCAGTAGTCAGTACTCCAGTGCAGTCATCTGTATCCCTAAAGTTTGACGTTTATTGACAGCTAAGCTACCTGTCTGGGTATTATCATTACTTTTTAACTTTAACGCTAAACCTCATTAACTGCCAGCAGTACTGTCATTGGGATGAACAAGACAAGGCTCATAACTGCTGACATATATTACGATTTGACAATTTATGCTCATGTACATAGTAGTTGGCTTTATCTTGACAAAAAGAACACACGATGATGCTCTGGTCAGCTCTTTTCTTTGTCAGCTACCCTGTCTATACCAAAAAATCATCATCATTACTAGAGATGCCGGAGATTCTTGAATGTGTATCAACGCAGCATAATGGACTTACTGAGTTTAGTTGAATGTTGAAATTGGTTTGAGTTTAAGGGATGATGCTCAAAAATTTTGTAAAATGTAAACTGGTGGGATTTTTGTTTATGTAAGTTTATCGCTAGTTTTCCTAAAAATTAATGATGGTTTCATATTAATAAGCATCCATATCTAGGTAGGTACCTATTTTCTTAAAACATGGCCCATTTCTGTACTCTGACTGCTGCGTACTGATTTAAGTTGAGTTGAGACGTCTAAGAAGGGTGATTAGTGATCAGTATTTGGTTTTGGAAATTCATTTATAAATAAGAGTGACGAGTTTAATGTTACACGGGGAAAAAGGTTAAGGATTACTCTGTAAATAGACTTAAATCCCAGCACATGTGTAGAGTACAATGGTTAAATTGCTTGACAGTCAAAAGGAATGTGTGCTCGTACTCATTTGGAAGGTTTTGCTTCTTTACACCTGCACATTAAAAATACGGTAAGAAAGTGTGGAAGGAGGGACCTAGCTATAGAAGCCTAAAAATGTTCGAGGTGTTGACCAGACAAATCATTTGACAAATTTTACTTTGACAAAAATGAGTAGGTAGGTGTGTATGCAGGTATGTAGGTATGTTTGTACGGTATACCTCCTAAAATACTCTACTTAGGTTCAGGGTGGGCTAAAGAACTAGACAATGGACGGTAGTCGACATTTTGGTTTTTGAACTTGAACTGCTGTATGTCACTGAATAAAGATCCTTTCCCTTCTAACATGCTGCATATGTACGTATGAGTCATTTTCCAGGTGCATCGTTTAGGGACTGAAAATGAATTCTTGTAAGAAGTTCGTTATTGCTTTTTTTGGGTCAGTCGAAGGGACGCAGGAAATTATTTTTTAACGATGTAAAAATAGATGCATTTATCCAAGCCTATAAAGAGGCTAGACAAGGGTGGAATGCCTTTAGTGACATTTCAGATTTTGACACTAGTTGTGGTTTCGGACAGTTCGTGGTTGGTGGGTCGTTCTTTGGCATAAAAGTTCCTCAAACTCTCGTTTTGTTTTTGAAGTCTCTTGAATCTTCTGCTCCAATACAACATGGATAAATTTGTAAGGAATTTTAAAAACTATTCAGTTTTACTAAACGAATTGCAGTAGTTAAGACCAGAAGTAGTTTAAGCTAGTTATGTGTAGTATACCTATTGCTTATACATAACTCAATTGAAACTAATCTACTAATTTTGAATTTCTTAAGTAAATGTTTACCTACATAGCTGTAGTTCAAAGTAAAAACACTGATTCCAAGAATTTTGTGTTATAAAGGGGGTACAGCATGCATAAGTGCGAAAAGTAATTAATTTCTCATTTTGTTCCTTCCTTAGGTTCTCTATACCGCCATACTTCTTGCGATTCTCGTTCATATAACGACTTCTTTACCTGCCCGGTCCAGATCAGATGAAGAATCTTCGAAGGGTCGCAAGCTTTCTGCCCCTGATTTGCATCTAGCGAAGAGAACCAAGGTGCCAACTGGCCAGTCCAACATCAGGACAGTATCAAAACCTCTTTGCAAAGAGGGGAAAAAATGTAAAAATCTGCAAGGAGGGACAGTGGCGAGGACTAAGAAACAATTAAATTTCCATGACGATGAGACTCAAAGAAATTATGACGACCAGGATCTTTATCTAAGCGAGTTGAATATGGACTATGATGGAGATCAGGAGAAAGTGGAAAGTAACGGAAGTGTTACAGCTCAAGGGAACAGAAGGAAAAGATCGTTTTTAGGTGAGCTTTTCGGGTATCCTTCAGGTTATTACCGAAGACGTTGGTGGCCAGCTGGAGGAAGATTCAGGGAACATCATCATCGTCACGGAATGGGCGAATGGGGGGGTCCTCGACATCATCACCACTCATCATGGTCATGGTTCAAATAGAATATTAATGCGATTGGGATATCGAAAAACATTGCTTCTTAAAGTTTAATGAAAGAAGTGTCAAAATTTTTTAAATCCTAATTTATTATCCATGTAAAAAACTGTACTACTTCGACTAAGACAAAATCGTACTATGAGCTTCATTATTTTTATGGCATCTAATCATTAATATTTGTTAAAAGGGTTAAACTACTGGATTCATATTTGTATATTAGACATTAGTTATTGTTGTTATTGTTTGCTTCTAAAGACTGCGTAAAAAGCGATTTTGTTGAAATCGTTTAAGACTGAAATTTTAAATCCGCTTCTGTAACTGGCAACACAACGATGTTACTGTATTGTTTATGCAGGTAAAAATGTCAGTTTTTGTCGTCAAATGTCCAGTGCGGTAGTGTAAGCTAATTATAGTAAAAGTTACTACTTTATATACGTCGTTATTATGCAGCATGCATTTGTATTTCATGAAGCATCTAGCCTACTATAAAAAATAACTTGTTCTTTGTTTAATTTGACGTGTAATTAAATACTACAGATGAAGCAAAACACTGTTGTTGGACCTTCTCTTCGTGCTTTATTCGTGAATTTGATTATTACTCCATATTTGCGTGTGGGGAAGTTATTATTGAAAAACCGCGGCATGGATGTTAGTAATGATTTGCATCGAAGTTGAGGATTGAACGACAGCTTCAGCTACGCAGTAAAGTAGTATTAGGCATACATTAAAATATGCTTTGTATGGCTTTATTACTTTTTGAAATCTTTGTATAAATCGATAATTTTGCTGAAAATGAAAAGATTGTAGAAAAATTTAGAGACAAGAGCGTATCTTTCCTACTATCAGTCGAAACCTAAAAAAGAAAGGACATTGGCTTTGGATAAACTACAAGTGGTGGTAGCCCTGATGGTAGCTTTCTGGTGTCGATGTCCAATAAGGTTACATTAAATTGACGTCCATGCACACAATACTGCCAACATGGTGAAAAGATAGCACAACAATCACAGCTATGCCTACATATGTACATAATATACTTTTGCTATCGTCTAGAACTCAGAAAGTAGTTTTCGATCCAATAAAACAGAAGAGCCATGAACCGTTGAAAGATAGAAAATAGTGGATCGTAATTATTGGCTGTGCATGCAGATTAAGTCTCTGTTCACTTTTCATACTTACATGCCAAATCATCAGCTTCTTATTAATATTCTTCAATCATGACGTCGTCCCAGACAAAAAAGGATTCCCAGATCCCCTGTAAAAATTAAATCAAGTTTTTTTACCATGACAAGTAATTTTTAGCTATAGTTGTTAATTACAACATTGTCACTAGTAATTACTATTCAAAGGCTTGTATATGAAATCAGAGCTAAGTTGAATGTTAAATAGGGGATGTCAAAATGCCAATGATCTTCTAAATCTTTTTAATTCAGAATATAAAGTATCCTTTTACAGAGACACTTAACAATTCATAACATCATTGGGATAGATATTAAACACAAATTTCAAATTCAAATTTTATTGTCGTTTAATAACCAGACCAGTTCATCTTAAGATCAATTTACCCTCCGGTCTCATAGTACTACAGCTATGAAAATACTTCAAAGGATATAAACATTAATGGATATAATGTTCCAATACAAGCAAATTTGGAACCACATCGTTAAAAAATAGCTTCGATGTCTACTCTACGAGTATGTAAGTGTATATATATATGCAATAAATAAGACTCGTACAACTTTTATTGGAAATGAATATTGCTGGTAAGTGATAAGGCTCGTTCAGATGCTGATAATGGAAGAGTTGTTAGTCACAAAATAAATAAAGATGTTCTACAAGATAATGAACATTCTAGCGGATTGCAAGGCAAAAACTTGGTCCACCAGTCATAAAGTCAACTAACTGCACACTTTATATGTAACAAAAGTTCAAAGTGGTTATAAATTCCAAATGCTAGTACAAGTGTCACTGCTTGTCCGATGGGTGTCTGAATGGATGGATGGATTGGAGGCATTGCAAAAATTCTGAACTGGTAAAATGCAGTGTTTTTGAAATAAATTGTGGAAGTCAGAAGGAGAGTGTGTGCATTAGACACGAAGGAGTAGAGGATGTGAAAAAAGAACGGTGGAAAATTAAATACTGTGTATAGTATACACGGTGCGAGCGTTTGGAGAAATACACAGCGACAGATGCGATTCGTCTGGCGAGATGAGCCCGGAGGGTGAAGTCATGATACTGATGACCATAATTTATCATCGTCTACATTCTACAGGTGACTGTCGGTGAAATACATCAGCTCATTCACATTCAGTTAGATGGTCGTTTGAGAAGAAAACTTGAGGTGAATCAAAAAGATTTGCAGAATAGATGAAATAAAGGAGCGGGTGAATAAAAAAAACTGTTTTCATCCAAAAATCCAGTTTGACGATAAGCTTCACCTTGCTTGCGGACGTCGACCTGGGACAGGTCAACGATTCGTGAGGCAAGTTATTGTCATCGTGAATCAGGGAGGCAGGCAGCAGGTTAAGTCAATGAATGCGCTCCAATGCTAACTTTATATATATTTTTTGTCCGTGTGCTAATATTGAAAGAATGCTTTAACTTGCTGTAAACTAGTGACTAGTCTTTCCGTAAGTACGACCAGTATAATATGCATATGAAAAAACTTTGTCCGATCCTACCAGTGGGCAGCGACTGGCATTATATCTTGAGCAAAAATCTTGAATGATGTGCTGCTTTTATAAGCCGTTTAACTCCATGATGCTCCCTCCTTGCAGAAGAATCCCATGAAAATGAAAATCTTCACCTTCATTGACCAGTGGAGTCAACAATTAAGACTTCTACACCCGCTGCTATAGGTCTATAGCCCGTCTAAAACAACTGCTGGTACCTCTCTCCGTGGACAACACACAGGTCCACCACCACTATACCGCACTCTCCACGACCACTACATATGCATGTACATCCACCGTGTACGTCAAAGTTGAGGGTCTGCAACGGGCAAGTCTCCTTGGACAGCCGATGTAAAGAAACTCCTCGGACCTCGTATCAGCAGGAGAAGATGAGAAAAAAAAACCTGAAAAATCAGTTGGTGCTTCTTTAAGCCGAGTCTTTTCCCAAAGAGTAGGCAAGAACTTTGTAGGACCGGATTCGTACCTCCCCCTCGGGTTTTCATATATAAGGACATGATGAAATGGAAAGTTGTTCCGTCTACTTCTGCCAAGAGTAGTAACAACAACAGCTTAAGCTGTTCTCGTGATCTTAAGTTTTATTATTTTACCAAGTCCAACGGATAGGAGTTGGACCTTGTTTCATTTAAAATGAACGCATACTTTGTAAGTCCAAATTTTAACAGTCATCGCATAGTATTATTTTTTGATTTTGCTCAGTCAAATATTTCTCTTGTTCAGATTTTATTGAATTCTCAAAAATAAACGTCAAAATTTCATCAAGCGTTCGTAAATCGAAATAATCATCAAATTTCTACAGTGTCTTCTGGAGTCTGATTTTACTTTTTTTTTCTTATTTTGTCCAGGCATTGCTGCTTTTGGCAGCGGTCTACGTTACAGTAGACGCTCAATACTACGGGTATGGACCCGGATACTATTCCTCATACGAGGAGGATGACTACTCAGTGGTCCCCGTTGCCGATTACTACCAAGATTACCAAGGCCGCTCAGACTTGAGAAGCCCACGATCAAAGAAGGGGTATGGTGGCAAGAAGGGAGGCTACTGGTACTTCTGGGGCCCTGAGCATCATCATAAGGGACACGGTCATGGCAGTCATGTGCGTTATGGTGGTGGACACGGAGGCGGACATGGAGGCGGACATGGCGGCGGACATGGTGGCGGACATGGACATGGTGGAGGACATCGTGGACACGGAGGTATCCACGTTCTCTCGTTGCACGGAGGTTTGTTTTCGTAACAGAACGTGTGACAATACTCAAACTATTAACGGAGCAAGAATTAAATTCCTGGAACGTCTTGCTAATTGATCCCTGTTTATTGACTACTTAGGAAGCGGCGGCGGCTGGGGATGGGGTGGTCACGGTAGCAGCGGATTCGGCGGTGGCGGCGGCGGCGGTCACGGAGGCTGGGGCTGGGGTGGACAAGGAGGCGGATATGGCGGCGGCGGCGGCGGCGGCGGCGGCGGCGGTGGCGGAGACGGCTGGGGATGGGGATGGCCCAAAGTTCAAAAGCACATCCATCATCACGTAATATTTTAGACAAAATGTGTTACAATAATTTGAAATGACTAAACTTAAACATTTGAAGAAGGATCTAATGGTAAATTAATTGCTTTCAGCCACCATCCTTCCATCACAAGGGACCCGTCATCCATCACTATGGCCCACCCAAGGTTCACGCTACTCCTCCAGTTCATGTACACCATGGTTGGGGATGGGGTGGCAATAGCTATGGCAGCGGTGGCGGCTGGGGCTGGTAAATCCAGGCTTGAGCAAAATTTAAGAAAATGAAGAGAAACCGTCCGTACAAATCTGCTAATAAGTATATAATTGGCCGTAAATGAGAATTGGGAGGAAGAAATGTTGAGCGTCGCAGTATAATTTAGTTCCATCAATGCAATTGAGACTGCGTCAGCGATCTCACATAGTAGAGAACAACTGGAGCATTCACAAATTCAATGTTACATTTCAAAATTTAAGGATTTTAAAAAATTGTTTCCACAGTACGAATAGTCATTATGATAATGTCATATGCAATATACATATGATATTTTGGGGGTATTATTCAAAAATCTTTCTCAGAGGATGACTATATCATTACTCAACTTTTGAGAGGATTTTAAACAATGAGGAGTTTTAAAATAACATGCAAGAGTTTGATAACTTCTTGTATCTTTGTGTCATCGTATCTCATTTTTGTTAAATTGTTATTGAAACCAAAACAGAAAGTCAATAAAACAAAATATGTGGCTTTTTCGCCTTACAATCATTGTCTTTACTCAAATCTTTCATTTCGTACCATCACACATGAATTCTCTCATATACAGCATTACTCAAGTATTTTGGAGGCAGTCGTCGTTCCAATAATGTTTAAAATTCACTAACAAGAAGGCAAGCTATAGATTTCCTTTTGCACTGTCCCATCACAACACATTTAAAAATTACTACTCTTTTTTAATTTATTAATTATCGTACGACATGAAATTGAAATTGACAGGATTAATTAGAATTTCGAAAACGAATTACTTTCACATATTTGTTGGCATTCTTTTGAAATTGCATATTTTTCCTAGATCAATTTGCATACAACTCTCTTTGTGTCCAGCCATCTTGGTGACAAGTGTCTCGTATAGGTATATGTTTCGCCGAATTAGAAAAGCAAGCTTTGGTGAAGGATATGTACAATTAATTTAGGCGCTGCATCTATGCACTTAACAAAAATAACAGTTCATTTGAAAACTTATGAATTTGGTTTCAAACGATGTCACGAATTATGTAGTGCGCCAATCCGGTGAATGCTTTCATTTCTATCCATTAATATTAAGATTTTAAAACTGTTTTAGTTTAACTTTTAAATGCGGGAGCAATGGAGATATGATAACTCAAATAATAAATAAAAACGGGAATAATGTTCTAAGATATCACTGAAAGACCAATTAATATAGAACGGCAAACAAGTTTATTAACAAAACAAAGTTGCCAAATGATTTTTTCATAAACCTTAGTATTATTAATTAAATTAAATAATCACAAGTTTCTGCGGGGCGTCGTTCCTACAACAGTAATTACTCTGTCAGCTTCTGAGAGCACTAGAGTCCGTGGCATTCATTATTGCAAATTACGCTTCTGTAATTGAATTAAAATTTTTGGAATTTGTAGGAACTTTAACAATGTCTAATTACATACTTCACGACTAAGAATTCTTCATGTCAAAAGCAATAGTGGGCCCCCAAGGGTTAGTTATTAAAAGTAAACTTTATTTTACAAGGGCAAGGAGTTGGATAGGTGCACGTAATTGTGATAATTATCGTACTAGGTATTCGTTTTCAAACCGTTTTAACCACAAACACACAAGCAATGTTCTCAACGGCTATTTGCATCAAAAATGAAATAGGCAGAAGATTTCATCGAGTTTTTCTAATAATAACGATAAATTATCACATTTAAGTGTTTATCACATTTACGTTCACCTACCCTACATGTCACGATTCAGAAGGACTGTATCGTGTTAAGTGAGAGTTTGTTTTCTCTAGTCACTGTTACACGCAGTCAACTGTAATTGTCGTAAGACACAGTAAACAGTACAGTACACTTACAAGTTATTTATTGTAATTTAAATGCTTAGCATAATAAAAGTAGCGATTATGCTTTTTAGTGGTACTACCGAAAAATTACAAATATAGCCCCCGCTATCTTTTACTTTTGCAATACCAATTCCCCAATTCCCGGTTAATTGTAGAATATCGGCTACAGAGACAAAATTTAAAATAAAACCGGGCATTCCGATGTGACTATTACCCCCATGAGTTATATTATTCACTCTTTTTTCATTGACTCTTCGTTTTGCCCTAATAACCCAGGGTCAGGACCGGTCAGTTACGGTAATCATTTCACTTCAGAACTTCCTGACGACTAGAAGTCATATCATTCATGTCATTATCAGTGTCATACATAATGGCTGCATTCTAGGTCAACTCCTCGTCGTCTTCTAATTCTAAAATTTCTGTGAGTGAACTGTCTACGGCGCATTTTACAGTTGCCGGTTTAAATTAAATGTGCATGATTAGTGCATTTTTATACTTGTAACATCTGATTCAATACTAAACTAACCAGAAACGAGATGAGAGCACAAGTTCAATCCGGGAATTCAAACGAAAGAATGATTTTTTATCCTTTAAAATATTAAAAGTTAAGTTAAAATACTCGTTTTATCGCTAAATCAATTCCATTAAATGTAAGATAGCATTCAGCCTAATGACAAAGGCTAACTTTGGAGGCGTATGTATTTCTGGGTTTAAATTAGCCAAATACTACTTTCAAAATTTTGATGTTAAACACTTCAATTTTCATTTTTACTGGACTTGTGTAGATACACTTGCAGACAAGTCCTAATGACTGCTGCTACAATAAGATAAAATTTATGACTAAATTTTGAGTCTGTTGAGCTGTTGAGAAATCAAATTGGAAGTAAAAATTAGAAAAAAAATAGTAAAAAAGTTTTATCTGTAATTGCTACCGCACGTCCTCGTCCGTATATCAGAACATCCTGAACATCTATAGAAATGCCAAATTGCTTTTTCTAGTTTCAGAAATGAAAAATATATATAAGTATGAAGTAAGCTTTTAAACCATGAACTTATTTATTGCGTATAAATCTAAACTTTAAAATGCGATACATTTTTGTACGTAACGGTCGTTTATTTCCCAAACTACTATCAATACTATTTTACAGTTGCTATTCATACAGAATAATGGTCGTATCACACTACATTTCAGAAAATGGCTACGGTTATTGCCAATGCACCTTACTAACTAGTTTTGGCTTTTGTTGTTTATGAAATTGCTCTCTATTTTTTTTTTACTAATTATAGTGGCATGACCATCTACATATGTATGCTGCTTTGAATGCATAATGTACGAGCACCTTCTCATAGTTACATATCTGTCAATTAGGGTTTAGGAATTTCATATTAAAAGATATTCCCATTACTTCGACCACGCAATTTATGAAGACCAATAAAGCTGTTAATTATATGTAGGTAAATACATTTCATTTTGAGGGCCAGCCCCGTCCTCCCCCAGTTTTGAACTGAAATTTCTTGGCAGCTGTAACACGACAAAATGAAAACAATTCTCACAAAATTACTCTTCGGCGTCTGAAAAAGTACTTTTTGGAAATATCGCTATACACGCAATATATGGATGCCCCTTTTTTGTGTACGCGCATAATATCATGGATGTAGTATTATATATATATAGCGGCTATAGACTCGTATTTCATCAACAAAATAAACTGAATTAAAATATTAAATTCAAAGTAATTGTAAAATAAACGGTCGGGCCTAGTAATTTCAAAAAGTATACAGCACATTCTCATCCTCACCCGATTTTTGTGTAAAAACCATGTCTTTAGTTCGTAGCGACCTGTAGCGATGGCCGAGTTAGCCACTGTTAGCCAGTTCCAAGAATTCTGGCAGCTGCTACAGACATACCCTGACATTTTCCCTTGTGTGATGAGTGTGTAGGTCGATGACTTGCAGAGTTGTTTGCAATATACATAATTACGTAGACTAGTATGTAAAATCAATTTGTGAATTTTTCGTAAGACTAGAACCACCCTATGACTGACAGGTGGACAACTCCTTTGTGAGTACCCGCAGGGTAAAATCATACTACTAATAGTAAAAAATTCAACAACTTTCATTCAAAATTTAAATGTCATCTCGTTCATTAAAGATTATCAACAATAAAATTTTATTTTTTTCTTTCTTTTTCGGCCTTATAGTAGTTTGAAATAGATGCGCAACCCCAAGATTTCCCACAATTTCTTAACGTATTAACAATAAACGGAAACCTAAGGGATGAATATGAATTACGATTTTGGTTTCTAGAAAAGCTAGTGTGACTGAACAAGCGTGGTTGTTGGACGGGAAACCTATTACTTCATAGTCATAAGTCATAATCATAATTATTATAGTTGTCATCTTTCCGTTTTGTGATGATAGGATGTTAATTAAAAAAAGTTCTGAGGAAACTAGATTGGATTAAAAAAAAACTTAGGTGAATCATACTTTAACATCCTATCTACACAAATTATAGGTATTAACGCACGAACGACTACGACTGTACAAAGGAAACAAGTTCAGCAATATATAACCGCTCTTAACTAATTTTACGATCAAGTTCAGTTAACCAATATATAACAATGAGCAAGTCCAAGGGCCAATAACGCAGTGTTAAAAATGACTAAATGCGAAAATGAACACTACAAGAGCAGACATTTAAGGTGGTTCGGTGCCCTCTAAAGCAGTCATGGTCGCATTCATCTTGTATTCGTCTGGCAGTAAGTCCATTTACTACATACTAGATTTAAACATGTGTAATCCACAAGATTAAAGATGTACGCGATAAAGTTCATAATAAGCTTCTAATATACACAGAATCCAACACTTGCTCCCTTATGTTCCCCAGATTGTGTTATTAGGTATGTACATATCGAGTCTTAAGGAGCAAAATGACATGTATCCATTTTCACATAAATGAAAAGCGATGCGTTGCGTTGGCACAAGCGTAAGTTGCAAAGTGACGCGTAACCATTTTTACCATTTTTTATCGCATAAAATTACACACTAAAAAGTGTTAAAATGGATACGCGTCACTTGGCAACTTAAGATAAAATGGATACTCGTCATTTTGCACCTTAAGCCTCAATTTGTGGGGACCACAGGCATGAACTTATAGCCCAATAATACAATATTTTCTGATTTCTGTCTGTTCTGCTTTACTACACGCCAACGTCAATGGAATAGGAACAATACTACAATACATACAGGGAAATTAAAGACGGGTCAATCGTTCTAATGAAATTACCTACGTATGTACATATGCACGAGATGAGCGTCTGCAGTGTCGGAGGTAGTTATTAAAAAATGTAACTTGTGGCAACATAAAATTATTGTAATGACACAATATATTATTATTAGGTAATAAATTATATGAGGCAAATCAACGTGATGCGATGGCACAGATAGAAACCGACGAACCGGTACAATTCATTAATACTCCCTGTGGCCCTGTACAGACTGCGTTCCTTTCCTGAGACGTACATCATCGTCGTTCTCCTTCTTGCACCTACATAAATGTATCTCAGATCACACTGCCTATTGGTCGGTCATGAAAAAGGAGATGAAAGTGCGTGAAACTTGAGTTTAACCGTTTGTTGGCATCATCCTCAAGTTTATTTCCCTTGAAAGTAGTTGGGGAACATTTCAGACAGACAGACACACACATATATATATATACTAGAACTCACATCAATATCTATTCATCTTTTTGTATCGTATCATTAATGTCCCGACGAGCATATAGAAAAATCTGGTTTAATACACTTTGTTGCAGAAATACGCTACATAGAAAGGCTCCACTACATGCATAGTTTAAAGGGCACATCATAATGTAACGTAAACTGACTGTCCCGGTGAAGCTACTTTTCCTTTGCCTTTTGCTTTTGGGGAAAAATGGTCAACGGTACTATTGTAGTACTGCCTTGTTTTTACTTCCAATAAGGAAGTAACACACACACGATTCTGTCTCTGATGAAATCTGGTGAACCTGAGTCTTGATTTTCGTCTCTTTGACTCATTCTTCCCAAGCTGAGTCACGTCCACCTAAAACTTGCTTCGTGTCTGTTTTATTTTAGTTGACTTTTTCTTCTCGCAAATTCGAAGTTCTTTACAATAAGTTTACAGTGCACGGAGAACAACCATTTAATCATTGGAGAGTACTTTACACGTTAAAAAATGGTCTGGAATAAGCCAATAATACTGGTAAGTTTCTCTAAATTTTTCAATTTTTTACTCTTTTTTCTGACACAAATCGTTTGGGTTTCAATCAAAACTGTCATGGACGTCACGTATGTACGGATTTTTAGAATGTACGAATACATCTAGGTACATCCTAGCCTATAAATCCTATTTGATCAAAAGTACTAAGAACAGTGTTTGTTCCTTAAAATACAGGTTTTAGCGCTAAGTATATGTGTGTTACTGGCAGAGGGAGCTCCATCTAAAAAATCGAAGAAAAAGCCACAATTGGACCTTGTGACACTCTCAGACTCTATTGAGGATGACAAATCCTCCGAAGAACTGACAAATATCCCTGAAATCCTCCCAGTAGTTTTGTACGACGAAGATCAAGATCAAGATGGCAATCAAGGGCTGTCCCACAAGCGACCCTCATCCGACTCCACGGAGGACTCCATTCCAGTCCTCACCGAAACCAAGGCGCCCAAAAGACGACCATCCAAGAAGGTGACGAAAAAGACGCAGAGTAAGAAGAAGCAGGAGAGTTCGGATGAGGATGACAATGAAGATGAAGGTGATGCGGAGTCGGATACTTCCAGGCCAGATGAGGACGAGGAGGATGATGAGCCCAATGAGCCTAAAGAAGGAAACGAAGAGCCAGAGGAGGACGAAGAGGAAGAAGAAGAAGAGGAGGAAGCGGAAGTGGAAGTGGAAGAAGAAGTTGATGATGATGATGAAGCACCTCAAAATGACCCGCCAGCACCCAAGGCCAAGTCTGGTTCTAAGAATGGCAAAAAATCCAAATCAAAGACTAAAAATAGGGGCCACAGTAACAACGAGGGAAGCGAGAGCAAAAAAAGAATTAAATACAAAAATCCTAATGGAGCCCCACCAAAGACTAAGGAGCGCGGAGCAATTCTTCACCACGATCTAGACGATAATCCTCACAAGAAGCAGCACATCCCAACCGTTAATATCCCCGACTACCGCCCACATGACTATCAGAGCTTCAATCGTCCTCATGGAGGTGGACTTGAGGGCATCGGGAGTTACTTAAGTGGACTTCTAGGCAGCTTTGGAGGGGGCGGTGGACACGGTGGCGGATGGGGCTACGGAGGAGGTTAGTTTTTTTTGTGACAAGCAAACAAATCCCAAATCTTCCAATAAAGCAGCCCTCGTTCCTCTTGTTAATATGTCATTGGCACTTAAAAATGAATAGGTTCCGGAGGAGGCTATGGCGGAGGTCACGGTGGCGGTTATGGCGGTGGAGGCCATAGCGGCGGCGGCGGTGGCGGTGGCGGCGGAGGCCATGGTCATGGTGGTCAGCAGAGTGGTTTCCTAGGCTACGGTAATCATGGATCTTCAGGAGGTCATGGTCCACAGCACAATCACGGGAAACCAACGTACCATCATGGATTCTACACCACCAATTGGTAGTCATTTAAGTGATTCATACATAAAAATACGCACCTAATTTATTATTTATAGGTTACTTACATCATCAGTTCAACGGGCAGCAATCATGACTCCTTCAGATAATTTCCACCCTGAAACGTAATACCAGTGACACAATTTATTATTGTTTGTAATTTAAAGTTTTACAATATGCACAGTACTGTATCTATAGCCATGTGTTGAAACGTTGTTCTTACCTACATTACATTATAGTGTATTTTGCCACCGATAACTAAAGTTATGATAGCAAAATTGTATTATGGTAATGATTTAATGATTCCTTGCACAAAAATAATGTATTTACAATGTAGAACGTTTGAATTTAATATTTATAATAAACTATTTACTATTCTGTAATGTTTTGACTCACTTGTCAGTCTTCCTGTCAATATTCCTCTCCTATCATTTTATAGCTAGGGCCTGAAACCGTTTTTATATAATGGAGTGGGCCCCAAAAAGTCCGGGGAGGGTAAAAAGTCCTCCGGGAGGTAAAACGTCCGGTGGAGGCAAAAAGGCCATTACTGGGAGGCAAAATGCCCGCGAGAGGTAAAAAGTCCATAATTGCGGCCTGGGACTTTTTGCCTCCACCGGACTTTTTGCCTTCACCGGACTTTTTGCCTCCACCAGACTTTTTGCCTTCACCGGACTTTTTGCCTCCAACGGACTTTTTGTCTCCACCGGACTTTTTGCCTCTTCCAAGAGGCCTATTTGCCTCCACCGGACTTTTTGGGGCCCCCTCCATTAATTATACAGTACAAATCATAATTTTATTTTCTAAAAAACGTTTGAGCATTGTTTTTAATTCTTACCTACACAAACACACGATTAGATCCACGTAGACAGGGTATGTTATGCAGGACGATTGGTCAAAGGGTGACCACCTGCTTTGTTTCAGCCCCAATTTCTTGATTTTGAGATTCAAATAAGCACCTAATTTAATTTCAAAAGTAACTATATTATATAATCACTCTGGAAACTCAATTTGCGGCTATGGAGCCCAACCTTTAAGTTTAACTGTCAACTGTTAATCCTTTAAAAGTGTGGTCATGTGTTCACCTTTGAAAGAAAGTGCTGGTTACCGGTGAAATAGGTAATTGTGAGCTTTTTTGAGATTTTTCTTTTTTCACATTTTCTCCAATGCTAATAGCTTTAAACTTGTTCCTCTGATAATAATTGATTTTTAGTTTAGGTAATTATTTTTAGTTTAACTGCAAAATTTTTTAATTTTTAATATCTGAAGGTTGACTCACGTCAAAGTTCTTGGCACAAATAGGTAGTATAGGCAGTTCCACCTTGTTTCAACTTCCTCGGTAGCAAACTGAACCAAGTACATGAGTAATACGCCTATGGTAATTACTACACGAAACAGACAGAGGCCGTCCCAACTCTCAAGCTTAGAATTTACAGGGTAAGCAAATACGTTTCTACAGTTTTGACTGTTTTGAGTAATATCTTCACAAGATCGAAGATCATTAGTTAATTAGTTTAACATCATTACAAGTTTTGTGAAATCACTGATCACTATGAATGAATGTATGCCTCATAAATGCACGCATGCATTTTTTTAAGAGCCAAAGGAACATATTACCAATTACGGATATATTACTATGCCATCTAATCGGCAGCAAAGATAAGGGATGCTTCCATGCTTCTACGGACGTATAGTATAAAATGCTCATATGTATTAGTACGTCAGTTATCGTAATCACGTGAATAATACCAGCAGGAAACAAAAATCTGGACAAATAATTTATTTCATCAGATTTTAATATGTTCGGCGTACAATTGACAATTGATTAATAAATTATTATCAAATTAAATTAATTAACATAACAGAAAATAGGTTTGATAAATAATTGTAAACAACTAACGAGCAAAAACAAACAAGAATCAGATGTATTTTTTAAACTAAAAAAAAATACACTGATCAAAAATCTTTCATCTTTAACAACAACAAAATAAGTAGCAGTAAGAGTTCCATTATAATTGACTAAACGAAAAACTTAAGCTGTTTTTTTGTCCGCCTTGGCTGCCTTGGCCCGGGCATTGTCATTGTCAGATTCAGAGTCGTTTTCATTTTCTTCTGGAGTTTCCGTTTTATCTTCAGGCTCTTCGGTCTCCGTTTCCTCAGTTACCTCAGGAACCTCCGTCACCCCAGGGACGGCTTCCTCACCCGGTTCCCCAGTACCAGCAATGGCAGTTTCTTCGCCGGGAAGAGGACCCTCTGGTTCTGGACCGTCTGGACCATCGCCATCTGACCCAGAGGGAACTGAATTTGGAGACTGTGGAACTACTACAGGTTTTGGTGGCTTCGGTTTTACGGACTGTGGCTTTGTTCTAATAACATATTTTTGTTCACTTCCAGGTCGCAGTATGGTGCCTAAAGGAACTTTGATTAGTTGTGTAGGTTTCGGTTTTGGTTTGGGTCTACGAGACAGACTGTAAGCTGCCAGTTTAGTTGGCTTTTTAGTTGTGACAGTGACCTTGATCTCTTGTTTCTGTGTCGTTGCTGCTGTTGTTTCCTTGGTCGTTTGGTCTGAGACCACTGGGACTGGACTGGGCTGGACTGGTGCATGTTCTGTCGCTGGAGGAACGCTTGCTACAACTTCTTGCGTCTGAGGTACACTTTGAGACTTGTCAACTGTGGGTTGTTGAGTTTTAACAGGACCGGAAATTAATGAATCACTTTGTAAAACAGATGCAGTGACCGGGATTATAATTGCAGCTGGTGCCGCTGTCACTACGGATGGAGTTGGATTTTGAGATAACGTGATTGGAATAGGGGCAAGGGCTGGAGCAGAAGATTCGGCTGCTGGAGAATTAATAGCGGGCAAAACTTGTTGTAAAGGCTGATTTGGGTAAGCAGGTTGGATCGCACCAGGCACGATTGGAATGTTTGATTGTTGATAAACTGGTACTGGATGATATTGTGGCTGTAGTTGATTTTGACCAGGGGTTTGCAGATACTGTGGTTGTTGTTGGCCTAGTACTTGTTGATACTGGGGTTGTTGGTAGCCAGGTAGCGGCTGATACTGGGGTCGTTGTTGGCCAGGTAGTGGCTGATACTGTGGTTGTTGTTGCCCTAGTACTTGCTGATACTGGGGTTGTTGGTAGCCAGGTAGTGGCTGGTACTGGTGTTGTTGTTGGCCAGGTAGTGCTTGATACTGAGGTTGTTGTTGGCCAGGTAGTGGCTGGTACTGTGGTTGTTGTTGGCCAGGTAGTGCTTGATACTGGGGATGTTGTTGGCCAGGTAGAGGCTGATACTGGGGTTGTTGTTGGCCAGGTAGTGCTTGATACTGGGGATGTTGTTGGCCAGGTAAAGGCTGATACTGGGGTTGTTGTTGGCCAGGTACTGTTTGATACTGGGGTTGGTGGTAGCCAGGTAGTGGCTGATACTGGGGTTGTTGTTGGCCAGGTAGTGACTGGTACTGGGGTTGTTGTTGGCCATGTAGTGGCTGATACTGGGGTTGTTGTAGGCCAGTCAAAGGTTGAAACTGGGGCTGTTTCTGACCTGGGGTTTGCTGATACTGGGGTTGTTGTTGGCCAGGTAGCGGTTGAGATTGGGTTTGCTGTTGGCCGAGTAGTAGTTGATGCTGAGGTTGCTGCTGGCCGGGAAGTAACTGAGGTTGCTGGGGTTGCTGCTGGCCGGGAAGCAACTCAGGTTGGAGTTGTTGCTGTGATTGAGGTTCTTGTTGCGTTTCGGTTTTTTGCTGGAATTGGGGTTGTTGTTGCGATTGGGGTTTTTGTTTTGATTGGGATTGTGGTTGTTGCGATTGGGATTCTTTTTGTTGCGATTGTGGCTCCTTTTGTTGCGATTGTGGCTCTTTTTGTTGCAATTGTGGCTCCTTTTGTTGCGATTGTGGCTCCTTTTGTTGCGATTGTGGCTCTTGTTGTTGCGATTGTGGCTCTTTTTGTTGCAATTGTGGCTCCATTTGTTGCGATTGTGGCTCTTTTTGTTGCAATTGTGGCTCCATTTGTTGCGATTGTGGCTCCTTTTGTTGCGATTGTGGCTCTTTTTGTTGCAATTGTGGCTCTTTTTGTTGCAATTGTGGCTCTTTTTGTTGCAATTGTGGCTCTTTTGGTTGCGATTGTGGCTCTTGTTGTTGCGATTGTGGCTCTTGTTGTTGCGATTGTGGCTCTTGTTGTTGCGATTGTGGCTCTTGTTGTTGCGTTTGGGATTCTTTTTGTTGCGCTTGTGGCTCTTGTTGTTGCGATTGGGGTAGTTTTTGTTGCGATTGGGGTTGTTGCTGGTCTGGTATTATCGGATTCGGTGGTTGTTGTTGGTTTTTTAATGATTGAGATAGGGGTTGTTCCTGGCTTAGTGTTGTCTGATTCTTTTGTTGTTGTACATCTGGTATTGGCTGACCCTGTGGTTGTTGCTGACCAGCCAATGTTTGATTTTGGGGTTGTTGCTGGTTTTGGATTGACTGGTTCTGTGGTTGTTGTTGGGTTGAGATTGACTGATTCTGTGGTTGTATCTGGGGGTGTTGCTGAACGGGTATTATCTGATATCCTGGTATTGGTTGATATAGGGGCAGGTGTTGGGGTGTTGCGGACTGATTCTGCGGTTGTTGTTGCCCTGGGAGAAGTTGATATAGTGGCTGTTGTGAACCGGGTACTAACTGGAATTGTGGTTGAGGGAATAGAGGATTGTATCCAGGTTGTAATTGTTGGTACTGGGGATAGTATGATGGATGTCCTGGAAATTGAGGGTGAACTGGAATAGGCTGATACAGAGGCGACAGTGGTGGAGATTGCGGAGTGCCTGGGTTTTGAGTTCCTGGGCTTTGTCCTTGTGGTTTAGATAATAAAGTATCAGATTGCTGAAAGTCTGCTTCAATCGTTGCTGGGGTTGTTTTTCTGGGACGTACTTTGTACGTAAATTTACGACGAGTTGTTTTCTCTGCTTCCAATCCTGATACTGTTGTTCCCGTTTGTTCCACTTTCGGCGTTGTTGCCCGGACATTTTTTCCTGTTGTGGTTGTTGGCCTGGTTGTAATAGGAGTAGTTTTTTCTTCTTCGTAATCTGGTTCTGTAGGTTCAGTGGTTTCATCTGCTGGTAATGTAATCTCTCCAATTTGGTTGGCAATTTGGATATTGTCAATCGCTCCTAAAACTCCAACCACAAAATGCTCAACACCTTTGATTAGATTTTGGGCACCGTTTGTTAATCTGGTTCCAACTCCTTTCAACAAACTTTGAGGAGTGTCTTGCCTGGCGTAAATACCCTCTGGATCATCGGTGTTGGTGCTGTTATCTGATTCGTTAGCGCTTACCTAATTAAATATCATAGAGATTTTGTATAACAATTTTTTAAATTTTGTATGCCTGAAAATTGAAATAATTATTTTACTTTTATTAATTTTAAAATTGTATTAGAGATTAGTGGCAATCCACTTCGGTAGAGTCTTAAAATATTTCGCCAAATAAGTACGGATTATATAGAATACAATAAGACGTTTTATTATTCTAGCAACCGTTGTGCGAACAACTGAATTTACTTATTTCAGTTGCAAAAATGAAAATGTATGTTTCATCTATTTATACTATCACTATGTCAGAATTTCACAGCAACTTACCGCAATGATGGTGGCTGCAAGGCAGGCAAAGGTGAAGATGCAGTACGTGGACTTCATGATTATTAAACCAATATTGGAAATATTTGAAAGTCCGTTCAAAACTTCCGTTTAGCTCAGTGGTTACGGCTAATCCGAAATCCAAACCGAATTTTTTTGTGAAAAAACTTTGAGTTCCAGCCTCTCCCAATCAGGGTGTATAGTCGATCAAATGTGTTCAGCCCAATGAATACGCATGTAAAGTTGCAGCAAGGATTTTATATTGTATTTATAGTTATTGGTAATAGCTGATTTATGTATGATTTTCCCATGAGTGAATGACACTTTAGTATAACAGAACTTAACATTCCTAGTTTCACCTGTTCTGGTAAACATTAATTCAATCATTAGAATTATTTCTGCTATTATAAACATTAATCCCGTCATTTGCAGTGTGCGCACTACATATTGAACCAGTAAAATAGCCGCATTGTTTCTGTTTTGAATTGCGTGTGGGAGTAAAACTGTTACTAGTGCACTAGAAATTAGTTTTCAAGTAAAATAGATGCGCTTATTTTATCTTAAATATACATTTCTGTATAAATATAATCTTGTTCATTCAGGTTGTGCTTTCCTAATTAGTATAAGTAGTAATAATAACGCGACTATACCACCGCGACTAGTATACTATACGCGACTATTTGAGTTTGGATTGCCTGTTAATGATTTAAGTTCACGTGCATTTCAGACATACGGGGGATTTGATGTTGATCAGTTTTCGTTTTGTGTATTACTGTTATTAATTTATGTTAATACAGAATTTATCTCCAGCCATTAAACATTATCGGTGGCAATTGTTACCATCTAGTTCGAATCCATATTCGCAGCAGTGCCAATGCACATGCAGATGCAGGTGTTTCGGTGATCTGGCTTACATTGGCTTAAAACTGGAAGGTTATCTTGGAAACTGGATGGCCAGATGGCACAGGCAGTTTTGCTTCTGAATCTGCCTACGAAATAAATGCAAAGAGCAAACCGTACGCGTACTAGTACTTAATAAGTAATTAAATAAAATCATTGTCTGGTATAGCATGAGCTACAAGTACAGCGTAAGTAAGAATATCCACAATGGCGGGCAGAATCTTTTACTAATATTTGCCCGAATACAACTGTTTACTAAATTCACTCGATTATGCCTAATCATAAAACGGATCCAATAAAAATTAGTAGTTTACAGTGAACGTGCTTTTACTTGCACAGAAATGGAAACCTGGAATCAAGTTGCTAATAATAATACAATAAAGTTATTCCGTTTATAAATCTCGTTGTAAATGACTCGGTGCGTGGGATTCTTTACCCTATTTAGGGTCTGGGGGCCCGTTTTATCCGTTTACCGTAAAAGTATCAATAAGGAAATATTCCATATATTACAGAATTACCACAACCGAATCGGTTCACAAAAATGAATGTTGCTGGTAAGAATACATTTTGTGGCGCATCTCATTTCTCCTTTTCGCCGTTCATTACGACTGTGATGCTGGAGGAGTAGACACACTGTATGTGTCAAAAACGATTAATAAAGAAAAATATTCAAAGAAAAATCATATAATGCAGAAGTTCTCAACTAAAGTTGTTAAAATTTTTATTCAAAATATATTCGGGTTTAAATCAGTAGTAGTTATATAGTTTTACATTTTCTATGTATCGGTGCCAACGTAAGGAGCTACCTCTATATACATATCTAAAACAGGAAATGAGGTGGTGATGGTATGTAATCGGAATAAATTACTATGTATTAATATTAATATAAAATATGTGAGTTTGTGAGTGCGGATGATCGGCTCTCGAAGAGTCGGATTCCTTAGTAAAAGGATTTAATAATATTATTATTGTGTTTTTATTCGTTCGTTGTCAGGTAGCAATTTCCCATCATTTCTGTATCGAGTCGTCTTTACTGCCTCCGGACGCTTTTTGCATGGTAACGGATGGGGTTTTTGTTCCTCTTAACGCGGACGTGAGTGGTCACTGGTGAAGCTGACTTTATGGGTGAGATTTGAGGTGGTCCAGGCTTTCCAGTATCTTGAGGTTTTAAATCGCTGGATACGGTGGTCGTAGACACAGAGGAGTCACCTGCCGAGGAGTTATTTTCAACGCTGTCATCAGTATCAGTGTCAGTGGGAGCAGCAAGGGCCTGAACTATGCATAATCCCACTAACAGAAGTACAATGTAAAGGTTCTGGAAAACAATTAGAAAATTATACTACATTTAGAGCACGCACCGTGTAAAATTTTAACTTGTACTTTAATTCCTATAAGAAATACAAAATGGCACTGTTTAAATAAATATAAGTTCTAGCAACAATGCCACTTAATATAATTTTAGTATGATTTACTTACTGTTTTTGCAGTTTGCATTTTGACTGGTGGTGGTTTTTTGGATGAAATATGAAGTGGCTAAACTGCTGGTTTCACAACTGAAGCGTGCAGAGGTGAAGTATAACTAAAAAAGTTAAGTATTTGGCAAAACTTGAGTTTGTTAGCTCTGAACTTTGACTGAGTTTAAATTTTGAAAGGCTAAAGAAATTTTACGGTTTGATTTGCTAGGATTCTTGTGAACTTCTTGCTGTTGCAGATTTGGGTTTGCAGACAAAATTGATACTGAAATCTAATTCTGGAGAAGTTTATATAGTTGTGTAATACGTAGTTGGGAATTTCCGTTTGCATGATAATGAACTCTTAGCGCATGTTATTTTTATTTTCAATTGTGACAAGAACCAACAAACAAAGTCTTGCATAAGGCATTCATTCCTATAAGTACGTAGGTGTATCAAACGATTGCCACCTTTGGAGTTCGGTGCTGATGAGTTGATAAGCGAACGACTAATTTGCGCTAAACTATAAAAAGAAGTTGTATTTTCCGGGCTAGAACTGCTAATGAGGTGAAAATTAAACGTTTTACTACGCCAACGATTTGAACAAAAGTAATTTAGTCATTGTAATATGTAACTTTGTAGAGCATTTGTAAAAGTGCTACAAAAAATATTTTCGTGTTTTTATTTTCCTTAGCAGCTAACAAATTTTCAATTGTGGACTCGCATCTGTAATTTTGGGAAGTTGTATTAACGTTGAGTTTGCCGTGCAAAAATATATTCGAAATATTTTGTTACATACGATTTAAGTCAAGATCACGTCATCGGGGCATATGTGGAATGATCAATATTCTGGAATATATTTCCTATTTACTGACTGGGTTCAAACAGTATTGGAATCGAATGCATGAAGGTATGTAGGCACTTAAGTAGGTCTAGAATAGGTAGAAATCCGCACTGATTTTCAAATATTACATTTGTAATTTGCATGCACATTCGCGAGTACGCACGTACCCCACCGTTTCACTTTACAGAACCTTTCAGTATCTTCTGTGTACGCAAAATGCAGTGATGATGCTAATAGCATTCACAATATAAAATTAAAGCCGAGCTGATGCTTTAATTTTTGGCTTATTGACTAATTTTTTGAGTTTTGGGTTTGCATTTACATCTCACAATTCTGTGTTAGTCGTTCTCGTCAACCGTCGAGAGTCAGACAAAGTATTTGTAAGCATACTACAGTAGCAGTAACCGTCCTAAATGTGATCACTTTGATTTTTGTGAAACTTCTGCACTCGTTATTTTTTCACCGTGCAAGCGTTCAGCTGTGTAATGCACATCAAAATGTTTGCCAGACAGATGTTACTTTTAACAAAAATTATTAGCAGTTGTCTAAAACTGTGTAAAGTACATCGTATCAAATAAAAGAAGAAATAAAAATGAGGAAATTCCAAAAGGCCCTAAATGTGGTCACGCCAAAAACCAAAAGGTTTCGGTGCAAATCGGGTTTTCGTTGATCCTAAACATTAGTTTGCAGTTTTAAGTACATTTTGGCCATGTTTTGCTTCCATTTTTATGAGACAATAAACGGGCTTACGCTTCAAACGAAACGAACTTTTGCTTTTCGAAACTACATGTTTTGCAATTTTCCCACAAAACGTAACCAAGACAGAAAACTAAATTGTATAACCAAGCAGATAATAGCTCCTACACTCACAGGTGTACCGACTAACAATAATTTTAATTTAGTGTTCCAAACCTTTAATATTAGTGAGGTTTTATTCTCGAGTTACATTATAGGTAGTGTAAGTAATAAGTATATAGGGTGCATGCAATTTTGCCACCCAAAATATCTATCATAAGTAATAATAAACACAGATAATATATACATATATGGTTATAATGTTGTTAAAACTGACACTAGACCGAAGTATTTTGGCTCATTTATAGCGGAGTTCAATTGTGTGAGCAGAGGGGCTTACCCTATTTTTCGGCTGTTTTAGTTGCAATTTAGTTTACACCTATAGATGAACGCCTTCAGCAAATATAAATTCTCAATTAAAACATAAGTTTGAAAATTGAATTTAGCCATTTTGAGTTTCAAATAATCCTTCAATTTTGTAAGCAGGAACGTCCCAATTATACTATGGAAAGGGGCATGGATAGGCTTTTAATTGCACTTAAACTTTTTGTGAAACTACCGGTTCAAAAACGACAGCTAGTGACCACATTTCGGGACCGTTCACATATAGGACGGTTACTACTATAAGGAATGGAACTACTCTAAATTCTAAAATAGAAATTTAGAGGAATTGAGAGTTGTTTCTTTTTTATGATAATGGGTGACATTGATCTTATCGTGAGTCAAGACTACTGCATTCAAAATTGAATTTGAGATTAAAAAGAGGAAAGAACATCTTTAATGGAATGAAGTGTGTAACCACATAATGTGTACAACTGTAAAATAAAAATAAGGGCATGCATTTTTTCAACCAATTTATCATTTTTTCTTGACTGTACTGCAAGGGAAAGGGGATTTGCAAGTTTTATTTTCAGTGACTATGTAAGTATATAGCGCAAGTCAAACAAGTTGAAAGCATGAACATGAAATGTTAAGGCATTTGTTTTATTTTCAAATGCATATAGCAAGTGTGGTTTAGTGATATTCAGCTCGAAGCTATTTTTGGATTTAATCATAAATAACTTATGCAAGTGTATGGTTTACCACAAACAATTATTTAAATACTTCGGGGTGGTCTGGCTCATGGCTTGAATTGTTTACAAAATTATTAGTTGTTTCAGCAGAATATAATTGGTGTGCCAGACATCTGAACAAATTAATGCATGGGCTCACTTAGTACGCCCATGCCCAGGTACATTATATGCCCATATCATATTACCAACTAATGTATTGATTTGTTCACTTTTAGTGGTTGTACAGCAGTTGCGCGTAATGTGTTTTCTAAACACATTCAATTGGGATGTATAATTTTTGTATTATTAGCTATGCCTGTACTATGATTTACGTCTAAAGATGTCATTTGTCTATTTTTAAACCCGTCATTCAGTTTAGGCAATTGGACCCAGGAAAACAAAGCCGAAAAAGCATAGCAAATTCAAACCAATAATGTTCTGTAGATTGAAGTGCGTAATAATTATATATATTAGTTTAGCATATGATAGGATAAGTGTCTGGCTATTGCGTCGTCATTTTCGTGTAAGAATAATACAAATTGCAAATATTGTTCTTATTTTTTTTCTGAAAACAGGAGCACGAATTGCTATCGTCATCGTCCATCGCTAGAAAAAATGCGCGTACATATCATATTTACCTACATATGTAGTTATTTATTAGGTATGTACTCACATAGTTCGACTTGCATTGCGGTTTAAATCTCGACTGAAGCTGACACACACACACACACATTGCAGCAAGAAATTCTGCAAAAACGGTAATAATAACAATTATTTTATTATACATGATGAAACCCAACCTTGACGGACATCCCATGATCCGGATTCTCCAAAGCATGAGATAAATAATAAATAGTAACACAAAGTGACTACAAGCAAGTTCAAGGTTTAGAAAAAAAACTCCATTCTTTGACAGGTATTTTAATGGTCATTTATGTCATCAGCTACGTGTCAGGACAAGAAAGTTCAACCTACCCACGCCTGAGAAACAGAAAAATTTAGCACATTGCATTATGTCATATGAAGAATAAAACTATTGGAGTACATTGCATTGATCAGCCTTGCTCAAGTAGAACTTTCTAGTTTCTTTCAAACAAAACTTGTAATAATTTATGATTTAGTTCTTCCTATGCTCTTATTGGGCGGACGAACAAATTCTCTGTTACCGCTTTTTGCTAATAAACCGACTCGGAGCGGAAAAAATATGTACGTATTCATACTAATTTATTGATGACTAATTATTGTCAGTTCTCGGTGAGGTGTGATAATTTTGCACAGAGGTGTTACATTGCGGAGTAGAATGGAATCAGTGGGAACGACTGGACTCAAATATGTAGATATGTATGTATTGTGAAGAGCCGACTCTGCAGAAGTAAAGACGCCGATTATTCTTTCAAAGCAACCGGGTGCTAATGAGTGCGGATGGATGGAATAAAAGCCGGACAGAGCAGCTGTAGGGATCTTAAATATGTAGGTACTATTGTAAGTTTTATTACTCAAAATGCATTATATTTAAGGTAACTATGTACGTACATAGATACATTCCAAAGACAGACTAATAAAATTGAAGCCTTAAAACATTTGAACCCTATTAGGAACTCATTTAGAACACATTATAGTCACTGTAGTGCGTTCCAGTGTTGCAAATTATTTCCAGGCTTCAATTTTACTGGTTTTTGGTAGAGTGTACGTCCATTTTTTTTACCAATTCTGGTTGCCAAGTTCTACGCTGAATTTCATTTTAGTTGTGTAGGTATTTACATATTAACATGCGCTTATCCCACCCTAGAAGGTACTTGGTGCACGGCGTGATTGAATGCACCAAATTATGTATTCTAACCCAACGCCTACACATTATTTGAACTTATTAAAAACAATCTTGCTAAAAACGAACTTTGGGAAATCCTAGCATAGCAATGTCATGATCATGACACGCAGGTAGTTTCCAGTTCGCATTTATTTTGTTCTGAATTCTAGCAAGCATTGCTCATTACATAACAGTTACAATGTTACAAACCCATTAAACAGATCACTGTTTTTGCATATGTAGATGTGCAAACAGTTTATTATCCTTACGATTAGTGATAATGCCATTTAAAACTACACTATTGCTCTAAGTAACTATTTAAAAATTAGTTAATAGCAATAAATTATTATTGCTGCGTGTTCTGGAAGTTTCGAAGTTAATTACAATAAAGTTAAAAGGAAAACTGGAAGTTTTAAAAGTTCCAAAAAACTTGAATTATTCCGAAGGGGAACTTAAATGAAAATTTTATTATTGCAGGTAGGTAAATTTTACCTACAGGTGAACGAATTAGTTATTTTTCAAAGGCATTTTCCCCATTTTTTATAGTTTATGAATATAAAGTGTTATCACGGTTTGTACAATCAAATAGAGACTCGTCTTTACAAGTACACAACACAGATTTAATTTGTAACAATTGGAACCAACAAATAATAAAGTACTTAAGTCAAATTAGTCAATCCTTCAAAACATTATGGCAGGGCGATACATTTTTAACGAAGCAATTAACAAAAATTCTTCAGATTACAAAATTCCCTGAATCCAATGAAAATAAAAACTTTGTTTCCAATCGTATCTAAAATTGGGTTATTTGAAGGATTCACGCGGATGTCGGAATAAAGACTTAAAATGACGTAAATGGATAGTGTGTAATTATTTTATTTAAATTAAAATCGCAAGTAAGCTCCCTGTGACGTGGAAGGTTGAGGGAAATTATGCAATATTAGATACATATTATACTCTACATACTGAACGTAAAACTGCACTTTAAAATAACGATGAGTTCATTACTTAAATAAGTTGGTGAGTTACCTTAGTAGGATTTTTGCTTCTATTCATTATGATAACAATACCATCTCTTAATTTACGACAATTTTAAAAACGTAAACGTGTGGTGTTCAAAATCATGAATTCTTCAGGAGTCGAACGGTCAAATAATGAAACTCAGTCCAAGCAATAGGAAGGTACTATATTTACTGATATGACATTCGTCCTAAAGCATTTTTTTAATTTGATTTGTAGGCTGTGTACAAGCTACTAAAATTAAAGGTAATAATAACATTGCTATTACTAAAATTAGAAAATGAAAACGGCTCCTTTGATCTTTCGCCTCACCTCAAGGTTTTGAAATGGAACTAAAATTTGTTGGAATTAAACAAAGCTGACTTGAGCAGTCATCATAATTAAGAGCAAAACAATAACCATCACTGCATAGAATATTTAAAAAATCAGAACATAGCCTACTATATAAAGCTTGTGTAGCGCTGTGGAAAACATATCAAACTTTCTCACAAACCTCAACTAACAATTCACTTTGCAGTCGAAGAAAAAACAACAAAAGCTTTATCAACATGAAATCCATGGTAAGCAAGTTGTATACAATTTTGAAATTACAATAAAATTTTGAAAATATCTTCCGAAAATATTTGGGCAGTCTAACAAGCGTCTTTAGTAGCTATTAAAATTGTGTTTGTGTCGATTTTCCTTCATCATAGCTCTACTGGGTTTTGATGATGGCAGTCATCGTCGCTATGGTGGCTCCATTTTGCCTGGCTGCCCCTGAGGCTGCCAACGATGAACCGGAAAGTCTTCTGAGCAACTTGGAATCCGGTGCTTCCGAATCCAAACCCTTCAATCTTCAGAGTGCGAACGGGCAAAGACGGGCTCACGGAATCTACTTCAACGGACGCTAGTCGCCTTATGAACTCTGGCACCCCAACTAACGGAAGCAACACTGGAACTTTAACTATAATTCAAACTATAATTTCCATTAATTATCCTGCAATGATAGCTACTGCTAAAATTGCCTCTATTTTAGCCCTAATAATGATTCTTATCATCTTTTATTCCTTGTTCTATCCCAAAATTTCTACTTACTACCTCAAAAAGCAAATTTTCACCGTTAACATTTGAACGCCCTTTGTACTCTTACAAGTAGCTTTATTGGAGTCATTAAAATAAAAAAATGTTGTGATCACAATAGATAATCAATGTTTGCATAGGCACTTTATTTATAGTCTTGTCATATTGAACGATTCTGCAACTTTGCATCATAAAAATTTCAACCTAAAATCACTAAAATGAAAAAAATTGACTGCATTATTTCCTTCAGTATGTACTGACTGTTGAATTGCTCATAAAAAATACTGGCACAAGTTGGTCTACTCCTTTTGGTCCAGAATATCACTAACTTGTCTATAAACATGCATATTCCACAAAACAAGCAAGTTTTTACATATTCGAACACGCAATATTGTACAGGAGACGATGAAAATTTTATTTTCCGTAAAAAATATCAATTTAGTCAATTAAATTAATGATAACTCTATAATTAAATTTATTTAACATATTAGGGACCAGTCCTAGTCATCTTTACTACCTAATAGGCTTAATAGGATTTTTGGCTCTTATCAGAGCAGTATAAAGTATACATACTGACACGGCATTCCTATAACCTTTTGGGAAAATGAAACATGCAGAATACTAAACTTTTCATTCCCAATGGAGCGCTGATGCAAAACCACAAGGTATTCTTAAAATCTGAATTTTTTATGTGATGTATTAATAAAATACTACAGAAAATAATGGAAATTTTTTCCTCCTGTATTTTTATATGCCTTATTGTTGTACGCGGAAGAAGATACGCTGTATAATTGCTTTTAATAGACTCGCGTCACAATTAAAAACATTGTACAATATAATTATATATGAATCCCAATTATTGAAAATTGATTTTCGTGTATGTAATACTGCCTAATTCTTTCTTTACTACATATATGCAGGTACATACGAGCATTTGTACCAGTAATAATAGTGAATATAATAATCACACATATCTGTAAGTGTTGTAAATATGACCATCATCTGCAGTAAAACTTCTCTGTAGTGGTTTGTCAAGGGGCATACTAATTTGTGCCATCCAGTTTAAATACGGTGGCACTACATCGATATAGTTGTTTTTTTTTGTATACCTTTAAAGTAAAATTACTTACAGTAGCATCAATGATTTTTTTTAAATGTTGCCGGTTAAGATTATGTTATTTAAAATTCATTGCGTTCAAATTAAATAATAATTTTTTGGTATGGGCTTGAGTTTAAAATCCTTTGAATATTTTTTCCTGCTTCTAATTCTGGAAAAATAATTGTAAAAATAAATAGTCTAGCATAGTGCCGTTGTACTATGGATGATAATTTCTTTACACAGCTACGCACTTTAAAAATTTTATATAATTATGTTATAGTGCCGGTGACAACATTTCTGACTACATACTATGGAGAAGGTGCTTGTATAAGGAGTGTGACTACAGAGGGACTATTCAAAACGTGTGAGCGCACAAATTAACATATTTATTGTTAATTTCAATGGTTAAGAACAAATTATGAGATCTTAAGATAAGAAGCTACTTAATTCCAGCCAATTAATATTATTTAGATACAATGTTGTAAGGCTGTGAAAGGAACCGCAGTAGTGTGCAGATGCAGCCAATAAAGGTTTCTAGAGGTAAAAAATAGTTTGCATGTTACACACACAAACTAATTAACTTTATTATTATGATCTTTTACATAAATTATATGATGACTTGCCAGAGTTCTTTTTAAGGCCAATTGGGTATGCAAATATCCTGAGTATGCATTGTGTTTGTGTACAAACATACCTACGTAATATATGCATTTATTTATGATGAAAAACAGATCCTGTCAATCTTGTTCTATGATTTGCACTAGTGGTGTTTCGGCAGACGTCTCATATGGCCTCTGCTTGCCAAAAATGGTCTTGTTCGTATGGCCCCTACTAAGATTTTGGTCTCTGCGTACTGCTCTACGTTAGCGTTTCGGTCTTGTAGCCACACTGTGTCAATGTTCCCTGCAGTACTTTCCCGTACTGTCAGTCTCCTTAACTTCACAATTAAGTATCCACTTAAAAAAGCAATAAAATACCTTTCTCAATGTCATTATGTACTAAATATGTTTTTATTATGAAGATTCAAGCAAAAGAGCCATTTGCTATTACGGTGATTTTGGTGGGAAACATTTTGTGCCTTGATGTCCTTATACAGGCCGTTCGTTAAAAAGCAAGCTTTCAAGGGAACATACACGTGGAGGAACCAGAAAGACGAAAATCTAATCGTAAGAAGTGACCACAGGAGATGTTTGCCGGTTCTTCTATGTATTCGATTGTATATTCCATGCACGCCATTTTACATCCTACTTCGCGTACATATTGGCCATTTAAAATCATTACTATGTTGTGTTGTTTCTTATACTGCTGGCGTGTGTTCTCACATGAAAGGATCTAGTCATCGTATTCTCTACACCATCACATCTTTTCCTGCAAAAAATGACGCAAAAACTGAACGTGTCAGAGGAAAAAATAGCAGGATAATACCACCATACCATTAACGATAAGTAATAAAATTAATGGTGATTTAGTAAACTTCGCTATGATAACTTCCCTTTACCTAAATTTTTTTATTGTGTTTCTGAATTTTATATTTTTATTAAATTGTTATAAAAAAAAGTGAAAACCTTTGCAGAATATCACGGGAATCTGGACTGATGCCCAACATAAGGAAATAAAATGAAGCAATACATGGCTGAATAGACTTGTGTAGCAACGTAACTTTGTAGGTATAGACACAAGCACTACGGACGGAATAAGAAAATACAGACCTACTATGAATCTCTGGATTGTCTTGGTCGTGGTCGTGGTCGTGATCATGACTTTAAACTTTTGAATTTGAATTTAAAATTAGTAGCGATCCTATGGTGTCTCCCGAGCAACGTATTATAAAGTCTTTGAAAGGGAGAGAAGCTTACTGGTTTGATAAATGATAATAATATAGTGTATAATAATGATGCCTACAATATCATAATTGTTGCACTATCATGTCTAAATTCAGTTATGTAATCATAAATAATCCTAAACTTCTTTCTACTGACCCAAAAAATATATAAAATATTATTGTGTGCATGCATGGATATATATAATTACATCGTCCATTCATCACACGCCATACAAATGTACGCTCACTATAATAGTGAATGCATTTTTTCCCTGTAGTAATCTTCCCGTTCATCCCAGAGTCGCACCAAAAAAAACAAGAAAAATAATCCTCAACAATCCAGCAACGAAACTATCCCAAGCCAACTCAAGATCTATATGTACAAGACGAACACAAGACGTTCAACAGGAGCCCGCTGTGCAGCCATGTATATACGTACAGGTATAATTATACATGGAAGTAAATTATAGTTAATTAGAAACAAGTTGATACAATAAATTTATTACTGGACACAATGTCTCTACCTTACTTTCCAGCCGTCAGACACAAATAAAAAATGACACCATAATTCAATAATTTGATTACATTTCGTTATATAATGTTAGTCAATAGTCATCAAAATGAGTAATCATAGGAAGGGATGGATTTTATGGACTAAAAGGCTTTCAAGCGTCGCAGTCAATGGGATGCAATGTTGGTCCAGTACTCCACAGGAGTTTGTGCAAAACACTGGCTGTCTTTGGATGTTTGTTGTTGAATGCTACTAAATTATACAATGAAATTGTCTATTATTGGGCACCGAGAGAAACTTTAATGCTGACTGTATCTGCATTCTTTACAAACATATATGTACATATAAAATCACTCTGAAAAGTCTCGTCGCAAGAATTTTTTTCTCGAACAGATGTATTGTGCGACTATACATACGTATAGCTTATCGTTAATAAAGTTTATTGGGATTACGATAGCAGTATTTTGTGCAAAGATTGCAACTCTTTATGGCCAACTGATCGAAAACAGCGCAAAACGTATGCACATGTACAGCGTACGCCAAAATGAAATGGAATGTATACTAATATAGAATTCGCAGATCCGCAAAGCCTCACCAGGGGTCTAATACGCATGTATGTATGTGTAGGTACACCTCCGGCATGTTATGGTATTCAATTCAGTGGGACATAAACTACCTACATTAAGTTGTATGAAATCGAAATTAAAATCCTAGACAATTAATAAATTATAATTAGATGAAACATACATCATGGATTTTCTGATCCAGTTCAAATGCACGAGAGTTAACAAAGTTTACAGTATTAAATTATAATAATAATTTGACTATTGAGTTTTATGTACTTGAACTGGTTCGATTCACCTTCGATTAGCTATTACATTTTTGTGAAAAATCAAATCTAGTTTTGTACTGCATCACTGCATGCGTGTATTATGGCTTGTTTGAAGGTAGTATGCTATATGGGTATATATGCATACAGAGGATGCTCAGTTGTTAGCTTTTGGTGATAGTGATTTATTACGAGCCTGTCAATTACTTCCAAACATTCAGCGCATTCATCAAGAGTCAAGTTTTCATTTGGGCAATAGGATGCCTTTTATACAAGCTATTTTTTTTTGTTCTCATGGATAAGAATCTATTTGTTCGATTCAAATTTCAATAACTTTTATCATACACATGTAGATAGAATCCCCAGCGTGCCTCGTACTTTCCATTGACAACTTGCCACACCACAATATTTATGCTGCTAAATAAAAAAAACTTTCGGGAGACCAAACTTTGGGAGTTTGTGCTTTTAAATCCAGCACGACTTCAACAAGCGAACATTCAATGTTCATGATGCTATCAATAATTGAATGCGTATTACATATTTAATAGCATAAATATTCTGCATCAATTTTTTCTCAACTTTTTCTGTATACCGCAATGAAAAATGCTTCAAGTCTTTAATGTTATGTAATTTTTTGCATACTTTTCACCCGAAGAAGACAGATATATAGTCATGGCTATGTTGCTACAAACTAATATATATTTTACAGGCTAAACCGCACGGATGTTCAATCTAAACCCAAAGGGCTTATGTTTTTTTTTGTGTGCATTTTTTATGCGTTTATCATTATTTTGCTTGGTTGGTTTTGGCCGATTATGTATTCAAATTAGGAACTTTATGATATGTGGATAGCTAATAGATCTTTCGTTTTTTTTAAAGCTGTAGAAAGTGTATAGGGTTTATACTACTAATAGTATGCACTCTGGTCGTAGGTTTCAGTCATCAGTTCTATGTTTCATCCTGAATGGATCAATTTTCTTCATTTTTTTCCATCCTCTAGAAACAAATGATGGGAATGGGGCATCAACTGGAATCTTGATTTCGCAATTATAAACGAGGCTATTGAATTAGGTGTACGGGCTTAAAGACGGATGTTCATATTTTTGCCTGTACATTTTTCCTCCTTTGAATTTTAGATCCTACAATGAAACAATTCACACACAAAATTATTTCCTTCTAGGCAAAAGTGAATAAATGGTCGAAAAATGTAAAGTAATGAAATTCTGTAATCTGTCAAATCTGATAGGATAATGAAATGACGGAATCTTGACAAATTAGTTGTTGGCAGTCATGTTTAAAAACGCATTACAATAATTAACAAATATTTTAATGTTTTGGAGGATCGAATGCCATTATGAACTTATCAGCTGATGAATATCTTTGAATGGCTGTTAACTACCTAGTTAAATTGCTGTCCCCAGTTATATTGCTGACTTGATCCAATTAGTGAAAATTGGAAGGTTATGTAGTTAGACTTCGCAAATTCTGAGAAACATTTTACAACATTTACTTTTTGTAGTTCATGGAGAGCATAATTACAAAACACGTGTCAAACATCAATATAACTAGGTATGTATTATGTAAATATTAATTATGCCTAGATAAAGGGTCTGGATCTACATCAATAAGTAGATGAAAGTAGAAGCCTATAAACTACCTACGCGTTTTGATAAGGAAAACTGAATCTAACATCAGTGCCCCACTGCACTGTAGGTCAAACAAGTTTCACGATTATGAGATTTTTCCTTACAGTGAGATCAATATGTGTGTCGTAATTTATAGCATTAATATATACTAGTTTCGAAAAAATACCACCTTAGCTAAAGTAGTTGTTGGCACACCAATCTCCTTTACTCCAGAATTTTATTAGTTAAATGAAAAATTGTATCAAACTAAAATGGAATTCACATTTTTCTTGTTTCCATGCAGGCAAACCATGCAAAAGAGCATCCTACACACAAGAGGACGACAAGAGAATGAAATCCAGAACAATATCAAGCATGAAAAAAACGATCCTATTTTCTTTCTTTTCTTCTATCAGTGAACTTGTATGCTTTGTACTTGTGAATGCAGCAACGCTTAAGTTGGATTTCTGTTTGCCTCAAATTGTATTGTACTGAAAAGAAACAAAGTTGGCCGTTTGGAGTTTTAGCACAGAAAACGAGTAGAAGTAAAAAAAAAATCGTAAGTTCCGGTTGGAGTTAAAAAAAAATCTATTGTCTTTCGTTAGGAGAAAAAAAGATGGATGATGTAGGATTAAAACTCAAGTCACTTTCAATTCTGTAAAAGGTGGAAGGATTCGGTGTCACGATCAATTTAAATGCTTAACGTTCTATCTATCCAGCCGCATCTTTTCACCGCATAGCCAGTACTTAAACTAGCTACGTTCGTAGGTATGTAGGTACGTAATGGTATGTTTTTTGCATGCAAAATCGTGTACATTTTCCAAGAAATCGTTTTGTTGAACAACGATCAAGTAAAACTATTGTGAGGCTAGTGGATAGTTACAATGTAGTTGTAATTCCATAACCATTCCAAATTTTTCAAGCGTAAGGAACTTTGTAAAAACTAGTCTAGCATCTTCCATGGATAAAAATGGATGAAAAAAAAAGTTTGCAATTGAGAACAGAACTGCCATATAATTTTAAACCAGTAACCAGAAAAGAATTAAACAATCGACAATTGATGACAATGAGAGCCACAAAAATATAAGTATATAGGCAAACGTAAATATCTGTATATAAACTTCTTTTTGTGTTTGTTACCCAGATACTGGTTTGATCCTCAAAATACAAAGTAACAATTATTATTACAAACTACCTATAATCTTATTATCAGTCCAGTATTAGGACGACACACACACATCACTGCTGTACTGATCTTGATCACACCACAAAAGATGTACCTTCCTATTACATAAATGCACTACTTCTTCTGATTTCGTTCTCTTCTGATCCGTTCTCACTAGTCAGTGCTCAAACTTCAAAGAGTTAATGGATTTTACTTTTGCTGCTAGCAGATTGTCTCAATAATGATACTTCAAGTCTTACTCATCGTCAGTAAGGTTACGTTACTTTATTTTTGATCTGATTTGGTAGACAGTTGCTATGTGCTTTGTTCAAGATTGTAGATTCGACTGGAAGAATTAAATTACACTACCTTAAAAAAACAAATGAAAAAATAAAAAAGGCTTCTCAAATTTATCTTGACTAATATAGCCAGTCTTAATACGGATGTTATAATTATACTTACAAGCCTGTCGGTAAAACAAGGGATGGAAGTTAAATTGATGTGTTACATACATACAGACGTAAAGCTGCATATGATGAAACATGCTTGCATATTGCAATTATTTACCTGGTAGTTTGTTCTATGTGCCATCATCAGCTGAGTTTTAGAGATGATACTACTTTTATATGCAATAGTGGGGGGGGGTATCTGTATTTATCTGGGCTAATTTTATACACAGTCTCAAGAAAATGTCTTGAAGGCAGGGCGTGGAGTCTGTTATGCATATATATTCATCGGCTATTGCTAAAGCCGGCATCAGCAGTGCCCTTGACTACGCCAAAAATCTCCCTGTCACGGTCGACCGGCAATGCTTGCTTTTACACATGCAGTGGGTATGTATTTAAATGCTCGTGTCGATTATTTCGAAATCGAAATTCCGAAACTTTCTGACTTACTGAGTTACCGGCACAATGCAATGTCAGAAGGTCTATGGACACAGTACATGACTTTTAATCATCTTCTTTTTTACCTGTAACTAAGTAAGCACGTATGTAGTTGCTACCCATAAAGTAATTCTATTCTTGTCACGCCTCTTTAACCTCTTTGACCGACATCGGAAGGAATCCACTCCATTAAATTAAAACCACTTTTATTTTTCGTGGGTTTCACTGACACTGACAGCAGATCTTGAGAGACGATTGCAATTGATCATGTCTCAAGTATACAGATGTACAGAAGTACAGGGCAAGGAGTTCTGACTTGGTTTAGGTAGAACCTACTGCCTATAATAGTGGAGTGCTGGATGGAAAAAGTACAGATAATTCTATGTGATGATGACGTTATCAAGAGACCGCCAAGAAAGACAAGAATACGTTTTTTCCCCATCATTTATTATTGAGCATGGAACAGCTAGAGCCAAATAAGATAATATAAATAATAATAATAACAATAACAATAATAGTAGTTGGCAGATTGCATTTATTTAAATGTGTAATTTGCATACTAGATAGGTTAAGGTTACACGCTAGCATGAGAGAGGCTTTGGTTAAGTGTCTTGTTTCAAGTACATGTTGATGTTCCCCTCTGTAAGACTTTTATGAGGTAGGTATGTACATCTGTTTACATGGAGTGCATGCTACCCTTACCTGTTCTCCCAACTGATCTTACTTAATCTAATTACCTGTAGATTGTAGATGCCATTGATGATTTGCTACAGCTCATAGCTTATGGATGCTTCGGATGTATAAGCTTCGAAGCTTCCTATTAAATTTTTTTCATGGGGATAAAGCCTGTAATTAGCATTCAATTTGAAAAAATATCAAGTGTGAGAAAATAAAAATATTATATAATAAAATTATTAAATATCCGAAACTGACACCAACACTTATCGCTCAATCACATCACTTCGTCGGCTCCCATTTTCTTTTACACGGTTTTCGTATGGCGAAAGAGATTATGAGTTTTTTTTACAGGTGGTTTATGTGCAGATATCATTTTTTATACCCTATTATGCTCGCACCGGCATACAGTATGTGAATGACTGAATACGGAATATGGTATTATTAGCTTCGTGGTTTTATAGGTTAATAAAAGTTAAGCGATTATGGTTATGATTGTAACAATAAAATTTGCTCCGGGCCATCCTTATTTCTATTATATTGAGTTTCAAAATTTGGCTTTGGCATGCGCGCATCCTTTGATGACTTAACACTTATTCTTAATAGAATATACATATAATGTGGCGTTTACATCTTTGAATTGTAAAAATTTACATCTACATAACCCTCACCTGAAAATGCAAGTTCGACTATCTAAAAATAGATGTAAAAAACAAACTACAGATTATTTTAGTTCGGTTTTTTTTTGGGGGGTTTAAGACACACACTTCAAAATCACAGATATAGAACGTCTTGCAACTTTAATAAGTTGTGCATGTACAGGGTTTTAGATTAGAATGAAATCCTTTCCCTTTCATGAAACCTTTGATGAAGAACAATGGTGATAATTAATGACATTCTGGATAGGAAAAAGTAGACTTGAATTGAATTGAAAATTGAAACTGCTGGTTGAGAAATGGAATGGGAAGCACAGTGGGAGTCAATCATTATGGAACTATCAGTAAGTAAAAATTTTGATGCGAGCCCAAATGATACGGCGCCCATACCGTAAATTAAGAATAAAAATTTCGTTAGAAGGCAAAAGCCAATCCTAGTATCAAACAAAAAATCAGTGGATTTACAAACCTTCTTTACGTGTGGAAGAGAGGGGCCATTCGATAATAATTGGCCAAATGCTTATAGTGTTATATCTACGAGAGTACGGAGAGCTTTGACAGCCAGCAATTCAATATCCACTCCAGCAGTATTTTTTCTTTCCTTTTCTATAGGGCAGGGAAGGAGTACGTAACAGGAGGAAAAACAGCAGGAGTGTTGTTCCAAACCAAGTCCTGTTTCATATTTGTCTTCTTTTATTTTTGCACATAATATTACAATTTCCCAGTTGGTAGTGTGCACCTACCTAGATAATTATATATACTACCCACCCTAAAAGTACTCAACGTATATTCCTACCCTTATTTTACAATTAAGGAGCCGGTAAAACTTCTGTGAGTAGGAATAATGAAAGTGAGCAAAAGTAATGATATAAATTTATTGAAATATTTTCAAATTAATATTTTTAAATCGATGACTCATATATGTAGTTTTATCGTTGGTAGCATGGTAGCACGCCATCAAGGGATGAAATATATTGAGATGGTAATTATATGCTGGATAGAGTTGGCGTGCATATTTATTTGTTGGTTGCACATAATAGATGGATGATAGAAGATAGTGGGTAATCGTATGGAATGATGGGCATGAATATGGGGGATGCATGGATCTGCTCACTTAGCAACAAAATAATAGAGGTATATGAGGCGGGCAAAAAAGTGTTGGTATAGAATCGGAGGACGTCAAGGTCGGCTCATTTCGTGATCCTCTTCTTCTTTAAGAATTTTCCTGAAAAAAAATTGCCTGGAAATCAGTATAAAATGGAGAGCGAAAAGTTTCATTGGCATAATTCACTTGCTACCTTTGCCAAAGCAGTTTTAAAACTTCATCTCAATCGCTCTCTACTTCATCCCGAGTTTTTAACTCTCACAAAACATTCAACATGTTCAAGTATTTGGTAAGTACAAGCACACAGCAATTTCAACTTTCTATTTATTTCGAATTTACAAATTATTTTTCAAAAAGTTACAATTTTGCAATTATTACATTTTCGTTTTTAGAATTTGCAATTTTATTTTTAATTTTGTGCCTTACATATATGAGCGGCTTAATACAGTTTTTAATTTTCTCTTTACAGGTTGTTCTTGCTCTTGCCTTGGTCGCCGTCATGGCCGCCCCACCAGCACCATTCCAAGGTATTTACTAAATGACTTTATATTATCCGTACGTACAAAAATGAATTACTAGGAAACCAAAGGAAGTGGTATTAAAAGAAGATTTTTTGGCCTGTTTAATTTTTAAAAAATAATTTTTCAATTTTAGCTCGAGGCCCCGCTCCAAAGGATCTTGACACCGCCAACCAACTCTTGTACACATACGGAGGTGCCTACCCAAGCGTCTACTCTGCCTACCCATCATACGCCTACTCCTCTGGATACGTTTCCCCATACGTCTCCGGAGTTTACTACGGTTAATTTGACAGTCTACAACCACCGGATCAGTTCAAATTCCAACAAGCTTATAGTTCCATCCCAAAACATGGTAACATCAATGTTCTTTGTGGAAAATAAGTTTCACCGACCGATGTTTTCAAAACAACTTCATAAACGTTAAAACAACAATCTTGATTTTTCTGCTCTTTCACTGTATTTTCAAATGTCTCTCTTCTTAAATCACAATTTGTTATATTAAGCTGCAGTTTGATACAATAAAAGTTTCCGCTCAAAAAGTGCACTAAAATATCTCTGTTCTGGGCCTATCAAAGTTCTTACATTCAGAATTATTCATATTTAATATTTTACTTGTTTTCAAATATTCTTAATTCTAAAATGCGACGTGCAAATGACATGTGCACATAACACAATATAGCACATACTTCGCCTTCATAAAAAACATACATATTTAACATACTCAAGAATGCACAAGTTATACAATTTAGCCTTTCATTTAGTTTTAAAAAATCAATTTTTGATTTTCGTATTCTAGCTATGCTGTTGTTTACTGAGAATCAACATTGCATTGCATTCGTACATACCTAGGGGACGATGCAAAAAATACATAACGCTGGTTGGGGTCGATAGTTGTTCCGTGTATCGTTACAGCCTATACCTACAGCATTGCGCAGGGGGCGCTAAATGCGTTACACAAGGGGTAGGTGGGTACAAAAGGTCCGTTTTTTGCGTTATGTATTTTTTGCATCGCCCCTAGATACAACGAGTAGTATCCATACTATTGACAGAACTTCTACTTTTCCCCAACTAACATGTGGGCTTACACATATAGCACATGGGTTCAATTATTACAACTATGGTAGGGCGACGGTGAAACAAGTATAAATGGAGTCTATGAAGTTATAGTTGCATATCCGTGGGCAGAATGTAGTTAAAAGTTAAGGACCATCATAAAAAGATATTTTTTTTTACTAATTTCTTTCATAAGGCCGAAAGCAGAAGAATCTAAATTTTATTCGAGCATGTATATCGTGTACCAATGTTGCTCCAAGCTCTAAACTATGTTTCCGTGGATGCGCGGATGACAATTCTTTGAATTAGTGTTCATTTAGTGTGAACTATATGGGCTTGTGCTTTTTATAATTTATAATATTATCGACACTTTAGAAAAAGAAGCTCTTAAATACACCAATTGAAGCAAAGAGAACTCGTACTTATAAAAAATCTAAAAATCAAAGTGGTGCGTATCCCATTGCGTAACCCATTTTGCCTCTTACCTGACGATATGCAACGGTGACGGTACTGTTGATGATACAATTATTATTCGAACAATAATTTTTATAGTGGCTGCTATATTCCGACTTAATGTAGTCAAATGTATAATATTAAACTACACACAGTGAGTGTTACACACAGTGAGTATTAAAGATCCATAGCACATTATAATAATTGAATGTGCTCAAAATAAAAGTTGTATATTTAATCCATTCTATCAACCGTTGGGTTGCCTCGACCTTTAATAGTCTCACACGAAAAGAACGGAACCCCATTTCCTTCACAATCTAGTAGCATAGGAACATTTTAGCTTTTAAGCATAAAAGTACATACTTGTAGTAAGAACCTTTAATTCACTAGGAGATTTTGGAGACGGACAAGAAATCCTGGAGCTTCCCAATAAAACGTAACTATATGTGCATGAAGGATATTTATAACCTAATTTACATTCCAAACCAATAATGCAACGATTTCACTTTCTTTGAAGTGTGAGTGATGGCCTTTGTTATCTGAGGATGACTGAAGAAAAGCGAAAGTATCCTTGACCCTGTTTACCTACCGACGAGTCGATCTTTTATGGAATTTGCCTGGGAACTGTCTCCGGCTTCTTGACTGACAACGACTGTGACTACGCACTAGTACTACAGCTGCTTAAGCCTTAACATCCTTACTCACGTTAAAGTGAAACCTAATAAATTCTTTTCTGGTATATTTTTACCGTGTCAAAATACGTAAACCAGTTCGTGACTTGATTCTTGAAATTATTAGCTGAAAATACTCACCGGTTAAAGCATATAAGAGACGAATGCCGGAGAATATACCCTCGATCAACACTCAGAAAGGCAAAGCACGCTGAATTTATCGTATACCTATTATCTGTCTTGCTTCGCTATTTCTGAGAAAGACGAACTTTATTAACAAAACAAAGTCAACACTGTCCTCCAATGAGGATAGCCCAACGGACTCAGTATACGATTCATATTTTTTTCCCCAAAAGTTTGTGTTTGTAATACATATAAGCTGCAGTCGTATTTGAAGATATTGGTTACTCATATTATATTCTTCGAATCTTGGGTTTTCCTTTCTAATTATTTCTGTTCTTGCGCTTTTTAAGAGTAAACATCTTTTCAAATATACAAATAAATAAATATGACATAATACTTCTAGAGAGATTTTTTTCTAGTTAAATACACTGACTATATGTAAATGTTATTAAAGAAAATAATATTTCGTTACGTATGTTAATGCTTCAATTAGTTGTTATACTTTTGTATAAATTAATTCTGAGCACTGCTTTTAAATGAATGAATAAATGAGATTAATATATGTACATAACGAACTTTTTTAAAATTACGACGCCACGTTAATTACTAATTTAACATTTTCAGATAATAAATGACGATTAGAGAATTAATCAGACCTGCATCTCTGAATGTATGCATTATTACTTAAAAGCAGAGCTATTCAAACAAGTAAATAGACTTGTTTGAGTGTATTTTTGTTCTACTTGAGTATTGAGGGTATTTTGTTCAAGGGTTGTTTTTCCCGGATACCATAAAAGTTATGTACAAAATCCGTCTTGGCAGTCTATGTCGAATATTTGTGGACATTTCACTGCCAGTTAAAGCAGGAAAACGTCCAGAAACTGGTTATGACTTGTGATTTGCAGATCTAAATTTACTACCCCTGCGACATTTATCAAGCAAAACTTACAATTAGCATCGTCTTTTTATACTAGTGTTGTGTGCAGACAATAATTAGCGCTGGCGTAATTGACATTCATAGAAAAGTGGCTGCTACAAAGTGGCATCTGCTAATTATATGGGAAGAGGGTATCGGTGGGTATAGGATATTGCAGATTTGATTTAACAACCCGGTATCGGATAACAATATGGATCACTGATTACTATGGACGGTGTTGGGCTACTACACCTAATTTCATAAGCTGCATTTCCAGCAAAACCAATAACTGAAAGTACTCAATTTCTAAGTAGCGTTTTATCTCGATTCGAGACCACCAAGCGCCGAGTAAATTCTATTCGCTCTCAGAGGAATTTCTGGCCTAAAGAAGGACAGTTGGCTCTATAAGTAATACTTTTGTAATGCTTTTTACAATTAAGATTGTAAATTTTTATCTGAATTTCTGCCCAGCTGTATTTATATTTATAAGTATAAGTAGGTATAGTACATACATATTTATAATTAGTCCTGAGTCCTGATGTGTTTTACGTTACACATGTTGCGCGTATACAATGTATATGTATATGCTCTAATCTTCCCATATATGTACATACACCTGGTTTATTTAAAATAACTGTTACTTTTAGTAAAGAATTTTGCGTATGTAAGACTGCTAATGACTAACTGGCACTACTTGGAGCAATGGGAATTTAAATGTTGGCGTCAACCCCATATATATCATGTAAAATTGAACATAATTTTGATGGTACTCTGCGGAATACTCTAACGTTTCAAAGGCCAGGGGGGGGGTCCGAAATTTACTAATTTGCATGTTAATATCCTATGGTGACAGGAGGAGGGGTTGGGCTTTTACACCATAACGGCAAAGTTAAAAGTGTATGACCACTTTCTTGTACCAGCCTGGCACTAACAATAAGCCATGGGGTAAAATCTCGATATGTAGGTACGGATACTCTTCCCGGCGCGCCGGGCGGCGTATCGCCGATGGAAGGATTACAATTTTTATTTTCAGTGTAATTCAGTTATATTTGACAATTACAATTTGGATTAATTTTATAAAGAAGAATATGTATTTTGGAATTAAGTACTTGATACTAACAAAATATACAAATGTTGTATAGGTAATAAAGGATAAAATAGTTTCAATACATTGCTGACGTGTTTTCATTTGATAATAAAAGTTTGGTGGGTTGGTTGAGTTTCGCGGAGTTCGACTTTATCTAGATAATCAGTTCAGGTATTACTTACTCATTAGGTTGATTGTGTATTCGAAATTATGAGATAAGCGAGCACATTATTGAATACATGGGTAATAGTGATGGCAGCATTATGCATAAAACAGACACTGAATATTCGAAAGCAGTGATTGTACTACATAATCCAAGTACTATTTCATTTTTAAAAAACTTGTAACATAGGTGTTTTATAAACAGGGAGGCAGCCCGGGAAGCCAGTGGCGTGTTGAAATCACGGTGGTTACTTCAATAATTTCCATGTTGTAATCGCAAGTGTAACAAAATGTTTTGCTGCGAGTCGTGACAAAAAGCTTGCTTCCATATAGCTTGATATACAAATCTCGATATATGTATGTATACCTCCAAAATTTACTTTTTAAGGTAATTTCCAACAAGGTAAAGGAAATGTGCTACAAAATACATTAGGAATTGAAAACGCGTTGGAAACGCATATGAAACAAATATGAAAGCTGTAAATGAAGTGCAGATGTGTTCTTAACGCATTATCAATTCTCACGACCCATTTACAATAATATCGTGGTAGTGAACAAAGATCGGAAAAATAACTTTACTCCAATTCTTATTATCATTCTTTATCCCTAATTATCTTGTAGTTTTCCGCAAAAATGGCAGATTTAATTAAGTTCTAAAAAAAAACGTTTGGTTATTTTCTGTTTGCCTTTTAAAGAGTGCAACTTAATGTAAGCTAAGCTAAAACAAGGAAAATATTCATACACAACTACAAGTCTAATAAACATTCAATTATCAGTAAATGCACATCCTAGAGAACACTTGATACATATTTTAGAATTTAGATTTAATACGGGATGGAAAAATATTTTATTACTTCCGTGCAGATTTGGGCTGAAATATTATAAATCGCCATCAAAGGTGAAGGAGACTGCCAAACAAACGCAAACTATCCTTCTCCGAAAACAAAAGATGCCGAACTAGGACAAAGTGAGAAGGGCATAGACGGCTCAACTTCATCCACTTATACCGATGCCCTTCGGGAGGTTTGATGCCATGTTGTTTTCATTTTTGGCATTGTTTTGTTTGTTTACGTAGTATATAATTTGGTGTTAACTTCATTATTTGATAAATGTACCATTTTAACGGAATTGAGGAAAGGATTACGCATCTATAGTTTCAAAAGTTTTCAACAAATATTAAAAAATAAACTTTGCGTGGGTTTAAATTATGCCAAAGTTTTATATTGCGCTCCGAGTCGGTATTCTTTGCATTCTACAATTAGCTTTACAATAGTTTACCGTTTACAAAAATAATACTTCATACTGTCGTTGTAATAAGTTTGATGGAAATAAACTTTTGATAATTTTTATGGCTTTTTAGATGTCAAGTGTTGTTTACTCAATTTCAGAATTCCGTTTTTACAGTAACGACTAGGCACCGGGCTTTCCATGCTAGTTAATGAAGTAAAGAATGCTGACACAATTGTTAGCTCCATGTAACTATCTAGCTCATTAGTTTGTTCTTTAAATGGATATAATTGAATATTAGTGAGATTAAGGAATTTCAAAAAATTAAACATCTTGAATTACAAATATCTGTCTGTAAGGATAGATGAAGTAGCTTCTCTTCTTAGGCCTACAAAGGGCAATATAGGAATCTGGTTGAATAGTATATCTCCTAAAATACTAAAATTATGCTCCACGGTTCCTTTATTGAGATATATGTACATATCTTTAACTGGGTCTATAAAATGGAGAATTCCTCACAGGGTATGGACGCAGTAATAAAACTCATTTTTAAACGAAGTGCTAATATTTACTCTGCTACATACATCGTATAGACCAATTTTAATTTTCCCCTACCTGTCTAAATTATTTGAAGCGATAATGTAGGGAAATATTTTTAAATGTTAATGTTCAGAATAATAACGTTTTTTCAAATTACCAATTTGGATTTAGAAAAAAGTTTGCATTACATGCAATAATTCACATATCCCACCAAACTTATTCGGCTACAGAGAAGAAACTTACCTCAAATGTATTATTTGTTGACCTGAAAAAACCATTCTACTCTGTTAAATTCTCTAAACCCTTAATTAAGCTAAATACAAATATCAAGCTAGGTACTTACCAATTCTATAAGGATATTATGTAGCTACCTTTCTGGTAAACTATTTTGTTTTAGCCTGGTGTGTTCACAATGACATGTAAGTAAATGAATTTCCTAAAAACTGCAGTTGCATTCTTATGTGAGGTTTTACATTACAGTTCAATTATAAAATGAACGAAAGCACACTGTCATTAATTAATTACAATTAAATCTCCCTGCGTAGTTTGGCTAATTAATCTCAGAGTGCCCCATAGTACGATATTTTTTATATTAATTTTAAAAGCTGCTTTTATTTAAAAGTGTGTTTGCAAAACAATTTCAAAAAACTCTTAAAATTGAAAAATGAATATTATGAATTTGTTGATTACTCCAGTTGGTTAAAATAGCTCATTTAGAGCATTATGACCTCATTTTTCAAATTTCAGATTGGTTTTTAAATGTCTATTACTCATTACTCAAGTGTCGGTATAATTTAACACAAAAAACTATTTTCGTAATTAATGGACCAATATGATCGTGCAATACACCATTTTAACGGAAATGACGAGGTGATTACTGATGTGGAGTTGCTTTTTGAGCTAAGTCTTTGAATTTTGAAATTTTACAAAAAACGTTGAAAATAGGTACATAAAAAAACCAACTTTGCATGCACAAAAGTTGGACTAAAATTCAATATATTTTGACCTCTTTGTAAAGTTTCTATTCTACATGCAATTGTCATTTAAATGACACATTGCACCTTTCATTTGGATTTGTGTAACCGGTCGCAATTTGTTTTTGAAAATTTTCGGTTTTTGAGAAATGCAAAAACAAGTGGGGCGTAGCCCCACTTTAATATTGCCGAGTTATGGAGAATAAGTTACAGATCTGAACTTGCTTTTTAAGTACGGTAAACTTAATATCTAGAAGATATAATAATAATATATAATATCAAGAATAGATCCTGATATCCTTGGTGAAGAACATATCGTCCTATTGTTCATTAAGTATAATTGAATTCAGTCTACTTTCAATATCCGAACGTATTATACTATACTACACTCTCAGTGGTTAAAATTTTCGTTCAACAAACCGAAAAATTCCAATCTATATCACAAGTTATTGACCAGTTGGCAACTTTTCAAACAGACAAGTTTGAAACCGGGGAGTTAGGGGCTCGAAAATAGTCCGTTGGCAATTCCTGAGTAGTCGAATAGTCCTAAACCCAGTTATAGGCTTGATTTATTAAAAAATGTAACTTAAAATTGTACGAAACGGAGCATCTATGAACTTGTTTTACAAAAAATACTTTTTTAATTAGATGAAGTCTAAATACGTTTTACAAGGTAGGTGCGTACACTCTCCCAAATCATCATATCATAATCGCATCATTTTAGCCAAAAAGTGAAGCCATTTTTGATAGTTATAATCGCATCATAATCGCATCTGGATCTCATCTCACACCAATCATAACCGCATCATGCAGCATGATGCGGTTATGATGGGTGTAAGATGAGATCCAGATGCGGTTATAATATGAATTTCATTATTTTGATGCGATTATGATGCGATTATGATGCAATTATGATGCGATTATAACTATCAAAAATGACTTCACTTTTTGGCTAAAATGATGCTATTATGATGATTTTGATGATTGAGTTTTTAGAGTGTACCTATGTACTTCCATAAACTATAAGCAGGTAGCTCATTCTAGCATAAAAATTAACCCGCAATGTCATAAGCTTTTTATTTCGGACTTCATAAACTATGCTGGGATTTAAAGCACATATGAGCCTGCTTACTACATGCTATAATTTTGCGAAAGACGAAAGACGTTCAAAATATTGCATTTTAATGAAAGCTTTACTAACTTAAGTAAATGCAAGTTGAGAGAAATGTTTATTCTTTTTGAAAAATAATGTAATAATTTTAACTTCTAAGGCAGACATCCTGATTGTAATGTTTTTTTCTACCCACTGACACACGCCACTGGACAATGAAACAGACATAAACTGGAAACTAGCGTTTCCTTCTAGGAAATATTGTTCTTTTTCGTTTATTTCAAGACGACTGAGAATACAGCATGGTTTGGCAAGATGAAGTAATAAATAAAGAGAAGAATTGAAAGTAAAGCACCACTTTTTGTGACTTTGTGACAATGCATAGTATTCAAGAAAGATACACAAACATGGTAGAAAATAATATAAATATATAAAAGTGTAAAAATCAAGACCCATACAGACTAAACATCTCTTGTCACAATAAAGTGTTGAAAACGCGTCAAAGCAGTCAATGCTTAAGGTGCACTAAAGATAAATGAAAAGGAAAGGTGGCAGTCGACAATTCTAGGGTTCCTTACAAAACTACGTTTGCATTATATTATAATAGTAAAGAAATGGAGCTAAAATCGACTTCGTCCGTACAAATTATGGGCATATTTTGTAAGGTTCAGAATACAGAGGAAAGTAAAATCAAGAAGATAGAGACAGAGAAAGAAAGATTTAAGATTAGATAGAATGATTAAGATTTTTCGCGGAGTAGAGCGATTTGGTATGAAATAATGACAAGCTGCAGTATGTCATTGGCACTTATTTAACCGGATTGCCATCCAGAACCTCCAGCGGAGCTCCCAGCTGTTTGCCATCCGCTGGATCTAACTTGTTGCCATCCGGACTGTTGACGAGCTGCTTGTTGTTGCCATCCGGACTGTTGACGAGCTGCTTGTTGCCATCCAGCGGCTGATGGAGCCTGTTGCCATCCAGCAGCGGAGGGAGCCTGTTGCCATCCAGAAACGGATTGAGCTTGAGCACCCCAACCAGAACCCCCCCGTTGAGCACCACCAGTCGACCAACCAGCTTGTCTAGCCGGTTGTTGTTGTACTTGCCATCCACCGGATTGACGTCCAGACTGAGCACCCCATCCGGCCCCAGCAGAACTGGCACCAGCCCCACTGGACCAGCCACTAACTTGTCTGCTGGACTGTTGTTGCCATCCTCCAGACTGTCTTGCCGGTGCTCCCCATCCACTGCCACCACTTCTCTGTTGTCTCCTTCCAAGACCAAGTCGACTGAAGAGACCACTAAGGCCACCACCAGCTGCTACAGCAATTACAACTGCGAACACTGCAACTAGTAACTGGAACAACAAATATTTCCCACATTAAGTAATCCCGAAATTTCCGGAGGCTATTTCTAATAGGTACTCGTTGTACATTGTTCTTCTAAATCATTCCAAAACCCATGCTAGGGATTCACACACAACGATACTAAAAAGCACAAATATTATATCTAGAAACAAAATACCAAAAATAAAACTCATGCACATTTTTTCAAAATGGTCTACAACTCAACGGTCTACTATGAAATGCGTACGAACTAAAAAACTGATACTTCTTTTTTTTGTTTTTTGAGTAAAATAATTTTGAAAAATTAAACCGCAAAACTTACAAAAACCCTCATGTTTATAAAATTTTGGCGACTTGCTACTATTTGCTTAGTCCTAACAAATGAGTAAAGACAGCGACAATTTAATAAAGTGGCTAAGAAGAAGAAGAAGCAACGACTTGAAACAACTTGAGACGAATGAAAATCACAACGGAATTAAACATATTTATATCAAGTTTTATAAGGTGGAAAACAAGATTCCCTTGCAAAAGCTTATTTACATGAAGGCACTTGCCTTGAAGTGTACGCTGATATTTAACAGGGTTACTCTCTTACGAACTCTTGTTTATGTTCAGCAGTGACTGTTCCCTTTTCCCTATTATCGCCAACCTCGTCTTGACTCTTTCTGAAGTATCCCCGATGAGGTTAATTTCCCTGATTCTCTTATTTCATTTACAAATTAATTTACTATGGCAAAAAATAAAATAAAATTAGGCGTGACAAATGAGTTCTCCACTACTCAAGTAATACCATCACTAATATTATTAATTATTCTCCACCGGCCTCATCTCTAGCCATACATAAATACATAAAAAACCTAAGCATAAATATATATAGATGAGCACTTTGCTTTAAAAATACATCTAGCATCCATGCACAGACTGATATACATGCTGCAGCATCTTTTACTACTAAAGAAGAAAGAAAAGGTAATCGACAATATACCTAAGGCACAAACGCACATACTTACATACCTATACCTAGGTACATTACATAATACGTAACGTAGTAAGGGTAATGCTTCAACTTTTAAAATATAAAATGAACGTAAACTTTATAAACTCTTAACATTAAAAATTATGATACATTACCTTTTTATGACATCCCCAATTAACTGTATGTATTGTAAATGCATGTAAGTATGTACATACGTCAGGACTTGTGTGTATTTTTCAAAGCCGCAAGCACAATTTAACGTCAACGGCACGCAGCTATCGGCCTATGTATGTGCAGTGCACAATTGGATTGTACTATCATAATTACTATGTACAATGTACGTGTACCTACGCAGAAAATGTATGCAGTATAAGCCCTGGTATATGTATGTCTATATCCTCTGAACCTTTCCATACAGGTATGGAAATGCACACGGCAATCAAGTTTACTTTTATTTTTATTTTTACGTATAATAAAGCATAAGCAACCCACCCCATGCACGCATAGTGTACGGGCAAAGTATGAGAGATGCTGAGCTAAGCTAAAGTACATATATGTACATACATAAATCACATTTACACATTAATGAAGTCTGAAATATACAAGGGTCAGTAACTACCCACGACACGACACACAATCCCCTATTCCGTCTCCAACTCATCCACGTGTTCGGAACCAAATGTTATTGTTGTTATTACTCGTACTTACATACATAGGTATGTATGTATGTACCTACCTACGTCCTTACGTACTGCAGCTTTCTTGCTCTCTGAAAAACCACAAGTTAGTAAACAAAGTATATAGGAACACATACATATTACGCGATACTCATTACCTATTCCATTCCCAGCAAAATCAATCTCCGCCGTAAGTGCAATTTAACCTTTAACTGCCGATATATGGATGTAAGGGATGAGCAAAAATGTATATGCATATACATAATATATAAGGATTGGTCTTAATTCATTCAATAGTACAAGTTCACATTGAATAAAAGCCTGTAACAATGCATGATTGTGACTGTAGAAGGTTCATCGTCAAAGTTCACACGAATGTGAAGTTTTATTTTATGACAATAATATAACTCCGTATAATGACAGTTTAATTGAAATCCTATCGTGCAGTCTACATGTCATTTTGTCCACAAGGATCTACATACCTGTTTAACTGAAATCATTAAATTCAAATTCACAAATTCAGTGTAATTTTCATTCTTCCTATATCAGTGCATATGTTTTTGCACCTTTTTAGTATAGAAAAATAGACAGAATGCAGTGTACAATAAATGAAAAAGAATGCGCATCCCATTAAATAGGTATTACATATATGAAATTCCTAGTCCGTGCAATTCTACGGACTAAAAGTGTTATTATTGGAGTATACTGTAGAGGTAATATATCGTATTGGTCGACGCTGAAGATGAATTTGACGTTATCATTATTGATGGGGGTAAATGGAGATGTACTGAAGCGAGTGGAAGATGTACCTATGCCGGGGTCATGAGTAATCATCCACGTGAATTATTGTTATTTAGAAATTAGATACATTCGTAGAAAAAAAAACAGAAAGACAAAATAACAAAACAATTGAGCTCATGTCACGTCCCATTTGAAAATCACAGTTCAAAAGTGAAGAAAAAAACATCTTCAAGGACCCAACACAGTTATGTATGCATGACATTTATTGTCAATATCAACGGTAATGTCTACATGTGTTAACAGAGCGAAGAGCCCATCCTTTTTTCTCATTAAACAAGGATAAAAATCAAAATTCCAATAGGAGATCCCATCCCAACCTGCAGGAATTACGACGAGGCATCCCAACACAAGGTGGTAGCGTTATTATTATTTGTTTACTAATGATAAGTATGCAAGTTTTTTTTATATAATATATGTATGTAGGTATGTAATGTAATTAGTAGGACGGGCAGTTAATAAAGTGCAATAGCAAAAGCTATTATAGACTTCTTCATTTCCAAAATATTAACATATTTTTTCATACCTAGTCGCTGTAAGCGGTATTTATCCCTTGCTACTCTTTGTTACATGCACGCCGTGTGAAAAAATGCACTTTATCTCTTATTTTTTGCCGTTTGCAATCTCCACGTTGATCCGTGTGGCTTCTCTCTTCCATTTTCTTGTCTTTCCTTGAGCTCTAGCTCCTTTTGATTTATGTAATGTCATAACTTTGGCTTTTCATGTTATGCAGGTAAATACCTTTACATATTATAATTACTTATTGTTAACTGACTTAGATTTCACTGAATAAGGACAGAAATGCAGCTCTTGTAAATATATATGTACCTACCTACACATACAATTTACTCTCTTCTTCCCTCGTCGAAGCGTTTTGGAGTAAAAACAATTTTTAATTTCTTTTTTACGCACATTTCATCCTTAATAATTGATAGTGCGCTACAGAACAATGTGTCCGTTAAACTGACTTTACTTTCAGTTTCATTTCAAATTTTAAAATTATCGACGTAGGTATACACAATATGTTTGTACACTTATATTGAGACCCATCCTAGATTAATTTGACACTTTCAAGCACAGTTGTAGAGTAACTATATGACAGGATGTAACGGTATAATATGTATTGGTATCTGTACTTGGAAATTCACCTATCTTGTATTGTTATCGGAGTGTTTAACTGGGCAAGCGAGCTAATTATGAGTGAATGTTATCAGAGAAAGACATCTTTAATCAAATTCTTGTGATGCCAAATCCAGGGATTCTACATGGTTGAGCTCATCAGTAAGATTAGGGCTACAGTGCAAATAAAAAAGAAACAATGGTATGCCTTATTACTCAGCACTCAGCACTGCATCCTTGTTGTTGTGTTGTTTTTTTCAGTTTTAGGGAGAACATTTTTAATGTTCTTGGGAAAAAAATGAGAAACTTTAAATTTCGAATGTTGAATTACTAAAAGGATACTTTATTTCATGGTTACCATAAAGTAAATCTGACAAAAAACAAAGGCAAAAGGGCATCACTGCCGATAAAGATAGCGATAAAGGCAAAGTTAAGTTGACTCTGGACGATGAAAGATTCTAATTACTCAATGAAATCATCTCCTGTTTTGATTGTTTCTTGCGTGAATAACTCCTGTTCACGTTAAATTATTTTACGACGCGGACTTTAAGAGTAATAATTAGCTGTGTAGTGAGTGAATGTAAGATGCAAGTTTGTAATTAAGTCTGTTTTTTTATGCTTATGACATTTTCCGTAAAAAAAGTTAGACTTGACAATAATTAACGCTTCAAAGCGACGTTTGAAAAGTAAGAACTTTTGCTCTTGTGCTTGCTTATTAACCACTATAAATTAGTGGCAGCATACCCTTATTCATAAGAATAAATGTACATACAAAAAAATTGAGATACATAAACGACACCACTATAACTCTCTAACTATTTGCAGGTTTATTATATAAATTAGGTGATATAACTATATAACAAAAATGTGGGTCTGGGTAGAGGACGCACATTACACAATCCTACCAAAGGAAGAGCAGACAGAAAATTGAATGTATTTACTTTGCGGAGGACGTATTATTATCTACTGATGTAACATGTAAGTTGATTTGTAGTCAATACTCAATACTTTCTACTATGTGGGCAAATTATGGTCATTTAAAGACGAGTTGAAAAGGATGTACCTGATTACAACTGTAATAAGTGACAGTTGAATACGTAACTTCCTAGCAAAATAACTACTGCGTAGTACAGGGTCGGCCACAAAGTTGATTTTAAATACCATTTTAAAGCAATAAAACGTTTTTATTGAAACAATTCGCTCTGTAAGTTAAAGTGAAATTGAAAAAGTTCATTTCAAATCTTTCCTAGTACAATATTTACTGTGTATAAAAACTGGAGTTTTTGTCATACTGCTAGAAAAACAAATTACATACATACATACAAGCAGGCTTCGAGGGCTGACACTACTGTTTTGAGAGTGCTAATGCTATTGCTTAATTGCAAGTAAGTTGCGTCGTAGGAGATTTCCTGTAAAACAAGAACATCTTTAAACAATTAAGTACTATGTCACAATAACTATAAGTATTTATTGCGTCTTTCTACAGTCTTGTCATTAATACCAATAAAAAGTTTTGGGGAATCGAGTCGAAATCGATGTGACATACTGATACCAGTTATGCTAGTACAAGTATTTCCATTGCGTTAAGTTTCTGGTAATGCACAGCGCTTTGCAGCGTTAGCACCACTACACGTGCATCTTCATCGTCCTGAGCAAGTGTTTTAAAAATTAAATTCAAAACTTATCACAAAATATATTTATTAAGGTTCATACTACGGACAAGTATGAACACATAAAAATTATGCATAGGTATGTCGATGCAATAAGATCGTCATTGTTTCGTAGGGTAAGTACAGCCAAAGCAAAATCTGCAAACCTTTTATTACTAGTACAGATACCATATATTATCAAACCAATTCAGCCCAAGTGTCCAAGGCAGCAACGTTCTGTCTGATGGATTATTGTGGTTTGATTAAAAATTGAAATGCTTACAAATTCTAAATTGCAATTTGCAATATGTTATTTACTCTTTTTGATGTTGAAAATTTCAGACCTTTGATTATATGTAAATTACTGTAAATCACAATAAATTTAGCTTCATAATGTCAGGATATTCTCATCTTTGGAATTGAAGACGAGCACAGGCAGTGTGTAGATCCACTCACAAGTTAGTGATTACCTTCCCTATTTAATTTTTACATTCTCTCTTTATTCTTTTTTTCTTCGTATGTAACGTGTCATCCCAAAGTCAAGCTGTATATATTATTGACTAGGTACATATATACCAAGATAATTACATGAGTATTCTCATTTTACTTTTTGTTTTTGTGCTAGGGCCAACGATTACTCGAGTTGAATTGCGCACTCATCTTCGTGGCACTGTCAGTAAGCGCATAGGTTGTATAATAATGTGAATGGGAATGCATTTATAAGGTGAAGAGGGCTGCAAATATTTCCTACGGAAACATGTAAAAGTAAATGTAGGAATACGTACCCCTTTTGGATAGTTGTTCGACGTATACATAGGTATGTACAAATGTAGGCATGTTGGTGAATCCAAACTTGTTAGCTTCCAAAGGATTAGAATGGGAGTCTTGAACTCTTGCAGACCCAACAAACAAAGTTGGCCTAATGCCGCAGAAGAAATAATAGTTACCGAAACAATACGGAGTGCCGTGAACAAAAGTACATACTTAATGGCCATACTAATTTCAAAGTTCATTATCAACGCATTTTATGAAACCATAAGCATGTGGTAAAATGAGTGTATGAATGGTAAATTCCTTTCATTCATTATGAGCTGAAAGGCAATCAATAGGTGAGCAATCTGTCTATATTTTAGTATTTAGATAAAATTCGTTTTGTCTTTGAGTGAGTATTTGTTATCAGTAAAATAAATATAAAATGCTAAAAAATTTCAAGCTGAGTAGCATAACTTACATACTCCATTCTTTTATTCACTTTAACAATATATTTAACCCCATACTTTATCATTATCAAAATCAAAATTAATACGTTACGAAAAAAAGTAAGAAATAATCATTATTGCTCGTGCTCGGATGTTTTGTAGTACGTCCCATTAGCAGCTGTCATTTTACATGGGTAAGCTCAGTATACTATTTACAAAGACAGTTATTTCCAGATATGTGTGAACAATTTACCATAAGGAAAATACAACAATATTATAAATCATGCAGCAAATAAATAATAAATACTGAAGAACAAACAAAACAGTAGAAAGACAAACAATGAGGGTCCCCCCACTCTTTGTTTCATAAAAAGTATGGGACTGGGGAGAAGATGAGTTTACGATAAGGCTCGTAAGTAGTAAGACGATCGCCTTGAGCTGAATTCGTTTGGTGGGGCTGATGAGGCAGGAGAGACGACTGAAGCTGTGGGAGAATTATTATCGCTGTTATTGTTGTCAATGAGCGGCAATGGAACAGCTTGGAAGTTGTTTTTTGATTCATAGCCATAGCTCTCTTCCCCATAACCGCCACCCCCACTGCTGCCACCATAACCTCCGGGTTGACCGTAGCCCGTGTCCACTGGCGGATACTCCGGCTGCTCAAATGGAACTGTCAAGGGTTCAAAGCGAATTTGATGGTAGCTTCTGAATCCGAAATTTGGATTAATTTCATACTGCGGCTCCTGCTCTTGCTGGAACAGTTTCCATTTTCTGTCCTGTGCTGGAGTTTGTAGTCCATTTGGAATAGCACTGGCCACCACGGCTAGTAAAAGAACCTGTGAATGATTGAAGTTGATTTAATTTATTTTCAATATAGCATTTCACAAAAATATTAAAATAATTTCAAATCAATTATGGTTTTCAAATAAATGTAAGCAATTTTGGGTTGTATGTAGGTTTCGAATTTCAACCACATTTTGGGCTTTCGGTAGTAGAAATATAAAACCTGAAAATTGTGTTAGTGCCTTCTTACCTGAACAAAAGAAAGAATCCACATTCTCAAAATTTTGAAATTTGAATCTTTGTCCTAAAATCAGACTGCAACTGATGGCTATTAAACACTACAATGATGGTGGTCGGAGACACTGAATTTTAAGATTCAAACTTAACTTGTTGAAACGGGAAGTTGAACTAAGGAATCAGGTACGGGGCAGTAGTTTTTATACTGTGTCTGCAAGTCGTGGGTTGAATGTAGAAAAACCCTAAAATTAAATCTGCCTTGACCTAAAACTCTGGACTGCTTTCTTCAGGTTCTTCAATTTGTAATTTAGGCTCGTAGTTGCGTGTAGCTTACATTGTACCCATTATGTGTACCTCGTCTTACAGGGATCGTACTCGTAACATTTTGAGGCTTAGTGAAGGTTCTTTTTGACAGTGAACAAACGTAAAGAGAGAATGTGAAGACAAAATGTGGAGATACCTAAGTATAGTCTAGCCATTGCATTAGCCAAACAGCGTATGTACATATTTGTAAGTACCAGTCGCTTTCCCTTTCATTTTTCAGTCCAGGATGTCTAAGTCTAAGTTATGTCAATAAATACATCCCTTGTTAGGGTGATGGTCCAGGATAGGATTTAGATTTAAGTACTTTCTTTGCTTAATTTAGGAGAGTATCCCTACAACCATTGATCGATCAGTGAAACTCAGATCCATTTATATTTTTCTACTAATATGTTACCCTTTAAGTACAGATGAGCTACTTCAAATATATGAGACATTTTGGTTGATCTAGGTTCTATATAACTATAATAATGATCTTAATATAATTTTTAAATTCATTGCACATTTCTGAAAGATATTATTATATACATTCGTCGGTGTAAACGCAATGCGTTCTGTAAAAGTAATTTCTGTCCTAAAGTTGTGGCAAGCCTATCTTTTATTTCTTTAAGCAATGTAGCCGAAAGTTAGTTCATGTTATAATGCTAAAAAAATGGAAGTCGATCGTCTACCTCGAACAATGATTTATGTAATTATTTTATGTATTTATTAATACTTCAAAAGTTGTGGCTGTTACAAACCCTCAGTTAGGGTCTACTGCTAATCGTAAGTATTTTTCTGAAAAAAGAACGAACCTATCTATATATAAAATTTACTCGGACGAAAGTTTTGTATTCACTGAGTAGTAATAATAGAGCTTAATTGTTATGCAAAAACATAAACGCATTCTGACATCGCCACAGATTTCCTGCATTGTGAATTCTGTGAGTTACCATAGTCAAGGTCCGATTTCAAGAGATCCAGCTAATGTTTTTTCCTTTTTCTCTACCCAGCACTGTAGGCTACGCTGTCTAATTATATGTAAAAACTTCAGATTGTTCTAAACAGGGAAAGAACCAAAGTGAAGTAACATTTGTGTATGATGCTTAATTGTTTTCGGTGTTAATTTACTATATTAATAATTGTGCTGGTAAACCGTATTTGTCTTACAGTCACGTCCGGTGTATTGAAGTCACATATGCCCCTGACGCTAACAAAGCATTTAGAATTTTAAAAAAAGATTCTAATCTTCTATTAGATTCTATTTACTTTAGTTACTGCTTGATCCCACTTAGTTTCTAAAAGTCATTGTATTTTGAATGTTGTATCTACTTTTTTAATCTTCGATACGTAGATATTATCTGACCACTTTTGATCTCTTCGGTATTTGAATCTTGTAAAACATAGGTATGTATATTTTTGTTTTGTGTTTGAATTACATATATGCCTACTCTCTATAAATGAGTTTTTTGTCGTACAAATGTGAGGAATACTGGAAAAAACAAATTGCATACCAGCAGCAGTTCAGCC
>JAQFZC010000193.1:0-68567 GCA_034695205.1 Dicyrtoma fusca | reverse complement strand
GTTTTGCACTTTTTGAAAATGTGCAATATTACGTTTTGCACTTTTTGAAAATGTGCAATATTACGTTTTGCACTTTTCAAAATAGGTAAAACCTTCTTTTGCACTTTTTAAAATTATGTAAAAGCGTGTTTTGTACTTTTTGAAAATGTGTAAAACCTACGTTTGCACATTTAAAAATTATGTAAAAGCATGTTTTGCACTCTTTGAAAATGTGCTACAGCGTTTTGCACTTTTCAAAATGTGTAAAACCTTGTTTTGGACTTTTAAAAATTATTTAAAAGCATGTTTTACACTTTTTGAAAATGTACAACAGCACGTTTTGCACTTTTAAAAATTATGTAAAAGCATGTTTTGCACTTTTCAAAATGTGTAAAACCTCGAATTGCACTTTTAAAAATATGTAAAAACATGTTTTGCGTTTTTTTTAAATTTGTAGAAACAACGTTTTGCACATTTCTAGGATATGTAAAAACACGCTTTCCTCTTTTAAAACTGTGAAACCATGTTTAAACCAAGTTGTGCGTATTTCAAAAATGTTTAAAACCATGTTTTATACTCTTTATAAGTGTTTAACATAATTTTCCCTTTTTAAAAATGTGCGAAACCACGTTTTGCTTTTTATAATTAATTTTAAATTCATTGTTTATGTAATACTGTTCATTATCAACTCGTTCGCTATAACTAGGTGGGATCTCATGACAATTTGGTTCATATTTGTGGAAATGCTGGAAGTGTTCATGCTTTCAAATTCAAATTAAGTCCAAATTTTTCAGAATCTGATGATTTACGGGGCTCCCGGGGGGAGGGGGGGGTCCAATCAAAACTTTAAAGACGCAAAAACGTTTTTAAATACCATTCTACATCTTTTAAAACAAGTTTTATGCAAAGAATGGAACAAATATGGATTTAGATATTTTCAAAATTTTGATTCTTGATTTTTTATTGTAGGCTCAATGGTAAAAAATAATTTTTGAAATAAGAAACGTAGTATTTTGGTTACAAAATTGCAATTTAATTGAACAATAATTACGACCTACAGAGGCGGATCAAACTTCACCCAACCAGCCAGTTTTAGCACATATAAAATTTAATATACCCCAGATGGGGGATTTATAGAAACTAAAACTTTGACCAACCAACATTACTGGACGTAGGTTCAGAAAGCCTAAACAAAACTTTGTAGTTACTGTTGAAAAGGGTAAATATCACCTTTGCACATTTTTATACCATTTTTGTACTTTTTGTAAGCACACGGGTAAAAAGGTACTGACATATTGGGACTTGGCACAAGAAGCCGGTACTCCGAACTCCGAGATTGTACTTTATTAATGTTGTATATGTCAAATCAGTGACTTTTAGAACCATCGATCATAAATGCATTAATTACACATATCGGGATATTGGACCGTTAAATGTATTTAATCTATAAATATATTTAGGTACGTACTTCTGTATCATGAATGCAAACCAGTCCACCCTTTTTATCGTCAAAAAGAGCCACAGCCAAGATCGGAAAGACACTGTGCCAGTCAATATCAATGTAGACTCGGTTTCCGGCCGTTAAAGGAGCTTGTAATTTCGTATCAAAGTACAGTGCCATTACGAAGCTGAATTTGAATGACTTGAAATAATAGCAATGTTTATTAACTTGTCGATCCCCGATTTCATAAATAATACGCCTTCTCTATTCCCGATGATGTATATCACCGAAGAAAGTCTATGAACGACGTAAAAAGGAATTTCATGTAGCAAAACAACAACAACAACTGTCAACGATCCGGCAGAGTCGCAGAGTGGTTAATTTGGGAATCAATTAAAACTAATTAGATTCAGAAATAGGAGAAAACCTGGCCAAAAGAACTATTTATGTTAACCATTTAAATAAATTACAAATTACAATTTATTTATTATTTTATTATGGTAAATAAATAAGCTTCGAGTCGAGTAGTGCTACGCAGTGCTACTGCTAATATGGTCTTCAATGTCACGAAGCAATGGAATTATTATTGTTTGTTTACCCCGGGAAAATAACTAGGTTACCATGGAAACATTGATTCGTCTCCAGCACACAAACTGGTTGTTTGCTTTACTTTATACTGCTTTACCATCTGTTCTTGTGGGTATGGTCGTGGTCAATATGATGATCAATTGCTGCAAGGGGAGCTGAAAAAACGGCCATTTAAGCTAACTCTTTTTAAAATTTCAATAAAAAACACCAAAGATGCGGAAAATAGATAGGTATGTACGTATGTGTGTAGTATAACGGTAGTTCATGTTAAACAAGTAATCAAAATATGATCAAACATCCCATTTCCTGTACCAATTAATACTGTAAGTGCAAACTGGTATTCGCAAAGGCAGTGGCTGGTAGATACGTATCATCTTCTTGTTAATGGAATTCATGAGAAAAACCTTGTCGTGTTGTCACTAATACAATTAATAATTAGCGTGTAATCTCCATACAATATATATTAGTTGTATACACACACCTATGTACAAGTTGAATGAACTACAATTTATTCCAGTCTACAACATGAATGCAATAAATTAGGATCCAATTCCCATGCCTGTGTAATGTAAGTGCTCATCACTCATCAGTATGCTGCATTTAATGACATGGTCACACTACACCCACACACACTATTCAAGAATCCATGGAAAAGTATGGACCAAGTGTACAGGAATGAATTGAATTCGTAATGAGATTGATTTAAATCAATTATTTAATTAATTTTCTCATGATTTCCTCTTCCGTCTCCTTCCACTCCGTATTTCCAATGCCATTCCATTTTGCTTCGGAAACCATAGGGCTTCTACTTCTAACTGACTCGGACTCAGGCTATAATAAGGACAGGAAGCTCAAGAAACCCTTTACTTACCTCTCTCTAAATTCCCATCGCAGCAGCAAAACTTACAATAGCTGTGTGCACATGGTTCTAAACAAAATAATAAAAATTGTACTACCTTCATTTTAATTATATAAATCAAACCACCTAACCTAATACAGTTAAATGGGCAACCCAACTTTAATTGCGGTAACAGCCTCAATTTTCCTTTTTGTGACTTACTCGCTTGCTGGCAGCACTAATGAAGGAAAAAAACGGATTTTAACTCCCGAAGAGCAGGTTATTGCTGATGGGGCTCGACAGGAAATTGCACAGGTTTTGGAAAGAAACCTCATTAAGGTGTGTGTGTGTGTTTGTGTCTGCCTTTTCGGTTTTAAAATTGTAATAATAATTACATTTAATTTGGTAATCTTCATTTTTAAAAACTTGTGATTCATTTATCTTTCAGTTCTTCACCCTTGTAGCGGCGGACAGTGGGAATGGGCGCGGGGGCTTTGGCCGCCAAGAAGAAGATGATGATGACGCTACTTTGAATCCAAACACTTTGCCGCAAGTAGCGCAGATTCTGGGCGCAATATTTGCGGGTAATTTTAACTTAACGGCCATTGCCGACCGAACCTTCTCCCTCGTTCCGGATGTGATTCGAAATCAAGTGGACGGCCTGTTTAAATTGTTGACGGGCAAACCCGCAGCCACCACCACAACTTCGAAGCCCTCCACTCCCAAGAAGAAACGGCGAGGGAGCTCAAAGAAACCCATAAGCACAACTCCATCGGACACCAAACTGGAACCGGAAATCGACCCCTCAACACCCGAACCGGAGCCAACCACAACCGCCAAATACCGCTACCGTGTCTACCGGAATCGAACGACCCTTCCTCCTCCAAGTAAAAACTCTTTCATGACCGAAGATGATGAGCTCTTCAGGCTGGAAGAGGAAGTGATCATGGCTGCCATTGACGCTGAGCCATACGTTCGGGACAAGGAGCCGCGTTTCTTTATTCAGCCCGTTGGGGAAATTATGACAAATTTAGACTCTGGAAGGCTCAACTTAACACAAATTATCAAATTTTTACCAGATTTATTCCAAGGGGCTCGTCAGGCATTTGTTTTGCTGGAGAGTCTGGGACAATTAGCTACTGGGGCTGAATTGGAAGATGAGATAGAACCGGACAGAAGCTAAATCTATATTACATACTAAAATTTCTGTCATAATTAAATTAATGCTTAATAAAATGACACCCAAAAATGAATCAACAAATCAGCACAAACAATATATATTGTGTGTTTTATATTCCTTTTCTCAGTAATTACAAAAAACCAAAATGAAACAGAATCGAAGGAAAAATATTATGTTACATAATAAACTCAAAGAGTTGTAAGTACAGAATAAATTAGGACAAGAATGTAATTCAATTAATATAAATTATTTAATTAAAACAACTTTGTACGACGGGGTGCATTAATATTGTTGCCATTCAGATGATGATTATGTGTATTAGCTGGTCTAATCCTTCCCAAGGAGCTCACGGCCTCCCCGGCCGAGTCAATCATGGGAGTTGTAATGACAGACTGAAATAGACTTGTAACATAATTCTCAATGTCGGTGTAGACTTTGGATCCGTCGCTAGAATTCAAGAAACTTTTAAGGATGGAGGCTGCCTGGGACAGCTGGGCTTCTTTGGGTAGTTTGGACATAAACTCCAGCATTCTGTTCACTTGAACGGTCAAAAGTTTACTCTCGAGCTGAGGCATCTCCGTGACCAGAAAATAAAGGAAGTTTTCATTGTTCCCTTGGGTGTTCATTGTTTCTCTCATGACAGTCTTCACAGAGTCTAGGATTGGGATTGGGGGCGCTGGGGTTGTAATTAGTACACCGGCTAACACTTTTATAAAGTTCATCTAAAAAAAAATGTCATTACAATTTTTAGTGTGCATTTCATAGCACTTAATTATTATTACATTTTTCGAACGAATTATGTCAAATTTTGTGGGCAATTTACGTAAACAGCTTCTCCAGCATCAAACGTGTCAACGGGGGCTCGTCTGTCTATCCCAGTTGCAAATACCTGGAAACAATTTTAAAAAAATGACACTCAAAATTTAATAAGCATTTTAATTCTAACACAAAAACAGAAAAAATACGTCTCTTACCTCTGTGTTCCCAAATGCCGCCAGAATTGTAAAAGTAACAGCGACGGTGACGGTGGCTGTGCTCCTAGGAATTGAAGATACGCCTTTCATTATTAGATATTTTGAATGTACTTACTGTAGTTGTTGTAAAAGTGTGAGATGACAAGGTTTTGGGAATAAGCTAAGAATGAACAAAGTCAAAACATTTTATACAGGAACGTTAGAGCCACAGTTCTGCCGTTGCAAGTAATTCGACGGCTGCTACGGAGGACGAGTGAGCGAGCCGCCCCTTAGATCATTTTTTTTTTCGGACGGAAAAAATATTGTGAAAAAGTAAAAACCGTGTGTGAGAGTAGTGTGGTGTGATTCATGACTAGCAATAAAAATATGTGATATTAGCATCCTTAATCGACTTTAATGAGAACTGGAGCAAAAATTAGTTAATTATTGAACACCTTTTATTATATAGACCTTCGCACAATTAGCATCCACAAACCGTAATCTGTATAGTAATACACATGTACGTACGTTGCTATGCATATAGAAGCTACACAGTAACAAAAATTGAGCAATTAATGGGTATTCATCAGTCGTAGATCCCTAGCACTGTAAAAGTACTCATTAACCTGTGTCAGTCTGGCATATTGGATTCTAATTGACTAGTTTTTTCCCCTTCAAATAGCTCGTTAACTAACATTAGACTCGTGGAGTCGTGGACGTAATAATAATTAATTTAGGAATTTGAGACTAATGGGAAAAGAAGCGTGGCTTATTGTTAGGGTTATCGTATTATGTATCTAGAAAATTATCATACAATTCGGATTTTGTCATCCGCTTCATTCTAAAGGCTTTTACTCTCCATGTGGGATGCCATTACGTCTGTCAGCTGGAAGTTTTTAGCTTATGTCATTTCGTCCGCTTGGTATTCAGTGCGTGTACTTAATGTCCGTCTTTTATTTATTATTCATTCATAATAATTTGTTAGCAATCTCTGTGTCTATTCTATTCTCAACCAACCAACCATAGCAGTAGGAAAATCCCCATTTATTTCATGAAGAAATTTAGCGTCAAAATTATTTCTACATCCCTTCCATAGCACAGGCAGACTCTGTCTCGTCATTGCCCCTATACCACCTACTGATGTTTCGCCCTGAACTTGGATTGACCCGTCAAATGAAACCAAAACCATAGTTCGACTCAATAAAAATAAACATACAATCAAATTTGTTGTATACACAAACTAAAATATATTTTAACCCGTTCAAATTCAATGCCCTGGCCCATAAGCCACCTTAAGCTACAGAGAGAAACCACCGCGTGAGATGATGCGAGTGAGTGTGGGTGTGGAAACAATGGAAATAAAGGAGAAAGCATAAACGTAATTATTATGTATATTTATGTACTTGGCAATCTGGATTAAATTCTCAGCCCTTTTTTCCTGTAGTGTATAAAAGGACGTGGTTAGATTAATGAAGATGTCATTCGTACTTTGGTAGATTTTCCTGTTTACTTCTTTAGCGTTCAGTACAGAAAAAAACTATTGATTTCCCATAATGTGGTACAAGCTTACTTTCTGTGTTTTGGCTCTCGCCTTGTGCATGCAGGTACACACACGTGGTTTGTAGCATAATTTCTCGGATTTTTAAAACTTTTAATTGTAATTATTACTAAATCCCTGTACAATTGCTTATTATAGGTAGCCCAAGGACAGCAGATGAGCAAGAAGGAGCAAGTGAAAGTACAGCTTCGACAAGCTCAAGATGCCGCTGCGGAGAGACTTCAAGTGAATTTAATTACGGTCCTCAATGGATTGCAACAGAATGCTGCTACCAGGGGTGCCAATGTTACCAGAGCTATCGGTTTGTTTAAAAAAATAAATACTAGTTGTGTAATACCTATTTAAGGGTTAATTTCCAATTTTTTAAACTCACTAATAATTATAATGTACATCTTTTGTGAAGGCATTCTTACCCGAGCAGTGGTAACGAACACTTTTGACTTGGCTGGTGTGGTGGCGTACATGCCCCGTCTTTTGGCCCTTGACCTCCCAACTCAATTCATTGAAGTCCTTCGTTTGGTGAGACAAAACCAGGTTAAACTCCCCACCGATGTGACCGGTGCCATTGACACAGTCTCTTCCTTAGCTCGGCAGTCACAACAAATGGGAATTCAAGACAATCTCTTTCTCCCCATTACAAGATTCCTTCCTAATCTCTTCTCGGGAATTCAGACATTCTTACAAACTATCATTGGCAATGTTTTCGGCTTCCTTGGGGTGGCCAATGCCAATGCTTTAGTCTAAGTTATATCGACATTAATATTTAATGTTGTTGAGTTTTCCTTTGTAATTGTCATTTATGTAACCTGTATGTAATTCAAAGCTAAAAATAATTAATAATGCAGTCATTTTCACTATACTTCGCCTATCCACCGTCACCTTCAGACTTTAAAACAATAATCTACAGCTGTTAATTTATTACTAGTCACTGCTAACTAACAATAAAAGTACAAGAAATATCTACAAATACGTTTTCTTTGCTGGAATCATAAAGAATCGCATAATACAATGTCAATACTGTTTACAGAGGGTTTATGCACATTTAGCACTTTTAATATGTACCGTATCCGTATCCGTAATCCGTGTCCGTTTTTCATTATACCTACATAAGAGTACAGAATAATAAATTACTTTTATAAGCAATAAGCACTAATAGTATTAAGTTAAGCATGTATAATGAGTGTATTCCCCACAACTCTCAGTCCTTTCATTTATTGAGTAAACAACCGATGCGGGGATACAAATTAGGCTATCTACCTTGAACACATATTTGAATTTATTCTCTCAGCTTGTACATACACATAGTTTTCGTCGAGGGGAATAATTCTGACTCTCAACGATTCTCAAATAGGTAATCTTGTTAGCCTAGTTGAAGCCCTAAAAATGTCTAAAGGAGCAAAGCCCACAAATTACTGGTGCCCGTCTAAGGATGATGCGGCAGTCGGTTTTAGGCAACAGAAGGTTCCTCAGTCTGTCGAACAGTGTTTTTGTGTTGTTGTTTTTTTATTTTTTGCATTTCATCCGCTACATTTAACATTTCCATTGTATCTTGTACTGTACTGGGAAATTGGAAGAATTGAGGGAAAATGCCTCCAAAGGAAGATCCAGAATACATTGCACTCAAAAAGGAAATTGAATCTCTCACAGAATCTTTAAAGTCACTCAATGCAGGAAATAACGACAAAGCCCTGGATGCTCTGACAGCGTCTGTGGATGAAGCTCCCCGTTTAAAATTGTCTACTAAACGTCAACTCAAGGGACACATTCATAAGGTCAATGCGGTGGATTTTGCGGGCGACTCAAGACATTTGGTGTCTGCCTCTTTGGATGGGAAATTAATCGTGTGGGACACATGGACAGGGAATAAAGTTCAAGTCATACCTCTGAGGTCATCCTGGGTCATGTCGGCCGCATTCTCAAAGACGGGGAATTACCTCGTCAGTGGTGGGATGGATAACATGGCAACTATTCACGATTTAAACAATCGAGATTCTTCTGGAGTAGCAAAAATAATACGGGAGTTGGCGGGCTATGATGGTTTCCTCTCCAGTTGCAAATTTCTGGATGACCGGCGGCTCCTGACGGGCTCCGGGGACATGAAAATATGTCAGTGGGACGTTGAGACGGGGAAGCGGACTTTGGAATTATTTGGACATGCTGGGGACGTCGTCAGTTTGTCGCTCTGTCCCGGCGATGAGAATATTTTTGTGACGGGCTCTGTGGATCAAACGTCCAAGCTGTGGGATCTACGGGAAAAGTCCTACGTTCAAAGTTTTTGGGGTCACACGAGTGACGTCAACTCCGTTTGCTTTCATCCCTCGTCCCTTGCCTTCGTGTCCGCTTCGGAGGATAAAAGTGCCCGTCTCTTTGACTTACGGGCTGACCAACAAATAGGGCTTTACAAGACGGTGGGAAGTCCGGCGAGCTTCACAGCTTGTACACTGTCAAAATCCGGCCGCTATTTCTTGGCTGGGTCGGATGATTCGAATATCTATATATTTGACCTGCTCAAGACTTCCCAATTGGGCTCCCTCACGGGTCACGAAAATCGCGTCACGTCCCTGGCTGCAACGGACTCGGGAATCGGAATAGCAAGCTCATCATGGGATCAGCACGTCCGTGTTTGGATTTAAAATAAAAATCAAAAATACAGAAAATACAAGACAAGACAAGAAAGCCATTCATGCATTTCGTCAATTACTAATTACTAATGCTTACTACTTGAATTCTATTTACTGATTTTAGGCCATTGCAAAATTATACTTATACAATCTTTATAGGCGTGTAGTTCTAAAACAGAAGCAATTGATTGATGACTCACATTTATATGTATTAACACGCTACAAAAATGTATGATTACATTTGAATTGTGTTTTATTGATACCAATTTATGATTAAAAACCTAAATTATTTGTCCATGTAATGGTTACACAGAAAATCGAGGGAGGCAATGCGAGCATTAAACTGGTTCATTTTCATTTCCTTTAGTAATTACATAGGTATGTACTTAATTACATTTATTATAAATATGTACATAATATGCATATTCCGCGCAATATGTATATAATATATGTAGACCACGACCACGAACCATACACTTACATTCTTTGAGAACAAATTACATAGTTTTTTAAGTTAGGCTCAAAGTAACCGTTAAACTGTAAATGTAAATCCGTCCTGCCGAACTTGGGGGAAAATACTTAATAAATTACTATGTATTTAAGAAAATAAAGACTCAAACAATTTCATTGCTGTAAGCTAATAAAGTGTTCGATGCCGTCAACTATCAACTAATTTCTTTTGCTGCATACTTCTGCATTTTTGTATACCGTACTTCTTCCAATAATTCCCCGGTGGAATTATTTATTTTTTTAACTTTTCAGAGAAAGGAATTAATAGAGATGGGGAATAATTAGAGAGGGGGAACTATTCTTTTTCGTGGCATGCATGACATGCATTACATTCAAATTAATACGTTATTTTATACATTTCTAGGCAATTTATTTTCGAAAACTTGCATACTTTATGACCACTTCACATAAATGCGTCAAAGTCGATAAAAACCTCATTATTTTTCTGTTTTTCATCGTTCTCTTCTTCGTCTAAAGCGCAATCTTACTGAGTCTTCCCTTGTACTGTACTACTTTACGTAGGTAATTGTTTCCAATAATATACCCGGGGGAATTAATAGAGAGGGGGAATTATTTCTCTTTTTCCCCTTTCAGTGGAGGGAATTATTGGAGAGGGGGAATAATTAGAGAGGGGGAATTATAGGAAGAAATACGGTATACTTTTACCTAACAATTTCAGATTCTATTTAGCCCAAAGCTAAAGCTATATGTATTCGTAAAGTAGATCATATTTTTTGGGTTTAATGACCTCCGTCATTATAGCAGAAAGGGCCATCATCGCAGCACGTTTTGATACGAAAACGGGGATTTCGATTGTAATTATAAGGACGTCTCGAGAGAAATTTACTATTTTTGACCGTTTTAGAAAAGTGTTATTTATTAGTTTTGACCTTTTGAAAAAGTATTATTTACTATTTTTGACCGTTTTAGAAAACTATTCATTACTGCTTTGACTGTTTTTAAAAAAGTGTTATTTACTATTTTTGACCATTTTGGAAAAGTATTCATTACTGCTTTTGACTGTTTTGAAAAAGTGTTATTTACTAGATTTGACTGTTTTGGAAAAAGTGTTATTTACTAGATATGACCGTTTTGGAAAAACGTTATTACCTAGATTTGACCCTTTTGAAAAAGTGTAATTTACTAGTTTTGACCCTTTTGAAAAAGTGTAATTTACTAGTTTTTGACCGTTTTAAAAAAGTGTTATTTACTAGATTTGACCGTTTTAGAAGTGCTAATTGCTAGTTAAGACGGTTTTAAAAATTATACGAATCAGACGTGAACAACTCTCTCATAGTTCCCTCGCCCGTAAAAGTGTATGGAAAGTATGCATACTGTAGGTATATATATGTAGTAGTTAATTTACAATTTATTTTATTAGTTGTTATAGTGAAAAAGAACCAGTCATACATATATGTATTAAAAAATAACTTTCACTGGATCAAAGTTCAAAAACGTGAATAATTAGGATGTAAATTAGGTAAATTATTTAGGATAAATGATGAGAATCTGTCATAGATTTTAGATTCTAGATTTATAGACGAATTTGGAAAACAGTGCAAAACGTTCTATGTGACGTGAGTGCTCAGAGGGAAATTGAAAAGTAGTAGCGGCACACCAATTTCTCGAGGACGTAGGCACAAAACACAAAACACACAGCAACGTCTATCTTGTCCCTTTAAAATGCACTGCAACGACGGCCGCATCCCGAATCTCGAATCGAATCTCTTTTTATTCATCTCTGATCCCAATTGAGAGCGAACTGCAAACTACTGCAAGGTGGCAAGAAGTAAAGACGGACGTGTATTCGTCATCTCTTCTGTGTTCTCATTTAATTAATTATTCTTTTTCTTGATCATCTAGTTGTCTCGTTGTCTGTCCTACGACATTAGGAATTACTACGAATACGAATTACTTACTATTACAAGCAGTTAGAAGGAAATTGCGAAACAAGACGTGTATCTACGCAAGAAAGAGAGAGCTCAGGATACTTACTTAATTAATTAGAACAACCTTCGTCGCAATAATCGTAATAATAAAATAATGACGTATTGTTCAAGTGCTAAAGGACAGAGGAGCATATTTATACTGTAACAGTTTTAATCAGGATTATTATAAAATAAAAGTAATTCAGTCCACAGAAGTTACATTTTGTTTGTCGTTCATCGTTTTCGTTATTCTGTGTTCGAATCGGAATTCGGATCGGAATTCATAGTTGATAGTTGGCTTTGGCTTTTGCTACGTGTGTATTTAGAATTTGAGGAATTTGAACATTTAAAGTTTGAAGAAGGAGTGACGTGTCGTCAGTTGTTCTTGCATTTCCCGAGTGTCTTGTTTGTTTATAATTACGGCCTGACTGACTTACTTAAGTACGGTCAACATTATTGTGGAATGAATTGAATGATAAATAAATAAAAGTGTAGATGTTGATGTTTTGCTGGTTGTTTAATTGTTTAGTGTTGCCAAAGTTCATTACAGTAAATTATTATTGTGTAGGTTATAGACTGTTGACTGTAAGGGCTGATGACGTTCAACGGTGAATCGTGATATTAATATTTTAAGTTGTAAGTTGTACCAGTCAGTCAGTCATCATTATCATCATCGGTATCAGTAGTTAGTTTTAACGTTCAACATTTAGTGAACGGCTAGTTAGTGTTAAAGTTGAGTGTGAATGTACATATATGGTAGGGAACACTACCTAATTACAAATTGTATTGAGCTTCTACTGACTCTTCAACAACTTGCTCTCAATTTGAAGCTGTTATTGTGTTGGTTGGCAGTGAGTCATTCAGTCATCAGTAGCTGATGGTTTTGAAGGACTGAAATAAACAAAATTCTCAAATAAGTTGTTAATTTCATTAGTTGTGACGATGGAGTCGGATAAATTAGCAGCGAAAGCAAAGTTTTTAGCAGAATTAAAAGGTTTAAATTGTAATTCTAAGCCGATAATTACATCATTGACGAGGTTAGCGGATGAATATATACGATATGCTGGAATGGTGGTGGAATGCGTTGAAAGTCATCTGTGGCAGGTATGAAATTCGTGAGCAGAGTTTATTATTACTGTTTTGATTATTTTATACTATAATTATATTATTTATGACTGTCAACTTTGCATTATGATCTGTTACATCGTATCACGTATTATTCTGTTAAATGTGGAACGTAGTATTATTTGTATTTTAAATGTCTCCTTATTCCTCTTACCTTGCAGGTTAAGGTCGAATTGAAACTTGCTGTAATGTACCTGATAGATTCCATTGTGAAAAATATTAAGAGGGATTACGTGAGTCTGTTCAGTACTAATATTGTGTCCACATTTACGAAAACGTTCGAGCAACTTGCCAAGGTAAGACCGAAATAAATAAGCAGTTATGTAAAATTATATAGAGCTTCCTGGTTTTTGATTTCAAGGTTATTTTAGAGGAGTAATTATTAGCTAATCGGTAACATTTTACATTATTTTCATAGCTTGACCAAGTGAGTAAGGCGAAAATGATGAAGTTGCGAAATACATGGACAGATATATTCCCGGAGAGTAAGCTGAGCAGTATTGACTGTATCTGCAAATTGTTAGACCCAGACTGGACCGTCCAGCATGTACCTCTCGTCAGCAAACATAATCATGTCAATCGAAAAAACGTATCACGGGTAAGTTTCTTGAATGTTTCGATGTAGAATTACTTTTACTTACAATTAGTTTATGCCGTATTTATATTGTTTTGAAATACCTAGCTTGTATTTTAATCATTGTTTGTATTTCTGTGAGTATTAAATTAAGCTCAGATGACAAATTCTGTTTTGTTACATTTGTTTAGGCAGGAACTAAAGGGTCATTGTCTTCCTCCTCTTATGGGGATAACTCTTCATTGCCAGTCAAGCGCCCACAGACAAGTATCACTTCGCCAATTACGAGCTTAAATCTTCCTAGCCAGAATGTGGATGGTGAAGTGGACGGTGTGACTGAACTCCATGAGCAGTTGCTTCTCAAGCAAAAACAACTCCTCGAGCTTCAAACTCAAAAGCTCAAGTTGGAAGTACTTCAGGCACAAGTACAGTTGGAGGAAAAGACACGAGAAAAGTCTGACTTTGACTCAACATACCTTAATCAGGTAAGCCGCTGCCGGTGTAATTTATAATGCAAATAATTTTGAAGTTCACGATTCATTGCACAAATTGTTATAGAAATGTAGAAGTATTGTCCTTAAGTGTGCATTAATTTTATAACTTTATATAACGAATTTAATAATTTTTACTAATAAAATGTTGGACTGCCTTTTGTTTTCGAATGTAAAGGTTTTACTGCAGCAAGCGGAAACAGCTCGACAAAAAACTCAATTAGCTACGTCCTTACTTTCTGGGATTGTTCCTACTTCAAACACAAACCTGGCTCCAGCACATAGAACCGCAGTTGCACCATCGTGCCCGCACCAGGAAATCGTACTTCCTGCATTACCCACAGTCACACCACCTCTTTCTACTGAGCACATTTCTGAACCATATCACGTCCGAAACAGTCCAAAGCTGGAGACTGCCGGTGAAGCCCCAGCTATTCTCACAGTCAAGGCATCAGTATCTTCGAAACCAGAAAAACCTTATTACAACGGCTACGATCCTTCCAATATATATGATAAAACTCTGAGTAGTGGGTCCGTTGTTGCTCGGGATAGAGGGTCTTCAGTGTCTCCGGAGAGTAGTAAAGTTATTTTGTCTGATAAACTAGAGGATTACGGGGATGGAAATAGAGTAGAAGTCCTGCACAAGCACCTGGGAATCGAAGTGGATATGGACACTCAGAGTGACGACAGTTTCGGTCACTCACTAAGTAAAGAAAACTTTGGTGAAGCTAAGGTTGCGCTTAAACGAGCTTCCACGACCGGTATTACTGACATTAATTCAATTCAGAAATCAAAGACTGACCAATGCCCTTCACTTAAACTGGGAATGCCATATGGTGTTCATTCTCCACTTACAAATTCGATGGAATTCGAGTCACAACTAGGCCCTAGCGCCGATGACTACCCACCCTTAAAGAAGCAAAGGAAATCAGAAAAGCAGGAAGGCATCAGTCCCATCAATGAGTACAAACCTTTTCTTTTATTTTTCTACCATAATATGCATTTCGTAATTCGTGAACGTAATTATTATTATGTACTTGCGTACTATATTAAATATATTGCAATAAATCTCCTTATCGTGTTGACGTTGGCTTCGACGCTGTCTCTTTCAAAAAATATTATATTATGAATCTTTAACTTTCCTAAAATCACAGTAACTTATAGACTACAGATATGTGTAGTCGTCTAGTCAACATCATATCGTGGCCCGATATATTTCGTTCCTTCATTTTATCGTGTTGTGTTTCTGCAATGCTATGTGGTCGCGGTCCTAATATTAATATTGGTTTAGCTTGAATTGCCTTTGATTTTTTATACATTTGGTTCTGGTCTAGGAAGTTGGGGTCCTCATTTTGATTTGCTTTAGAAAAACTAACTGATTCTTTTAGTTCGCTGTTTTTATATTTATCTTCCTAGTATATGTCCTTACTTGAAAATCCGCCATCTAGGCATACGCCATTTATTTGACAACAACGCACTGACTTGGATTAGTCAATAAAAAATAATGTGATTACAAATAGTGCTCGTCGTCAGTTGTGGATTATTTATTTAATTTAAATCATTCACAGACCATCAATATCATTAACTCATTTCATCTCTCACTTTCTAAATAGTAAAAATAATAAGCAAAAATATGTTTGAACTTACAAAATATCAAGTAGCTTACTTAATTCAGTAAAAATTGTTAAATACTGTCTGTAACTTAGCTAATATTGTTTAAAAATTGTAGTATGTGTAGTTTTTTTAGTCCCAATTAAAACTTTTTATGTTGCATATTATTCTGTCTACTCTGTAGCCATAATACCACACGTAGTACGTATTTCATTCCAGCTTTGGAAATTGCATGACAATCTCTACGCGGGGGTGAAGAACATGTGTTTAAAGTTAAATATATCGTAATTTGTTATTTTTAGCGAAAATTGAGTTTCATTCACAAATAATTTACCTATTATTGTGGTAGTGATTTCGTATGTTTAATTTTGTAATGAGTTTTCACGCTATTAAATTATTGAAAGTATAAAGTTACCATGATTTGAATGCCATGATATTTGTGGGTTGAATTGAGTTAAATTGAGTTAGATAACTAAATAAGTTATACACGAACTTGTAATAAAAGTAAATTTCCAGTTTACAATATTATATGCATGGAACCCCAAGGTTTATGTAAATTTCTAGTGCACAAGAATCGAATTCGGCTACTTACTAAAAAAATGTCTGCTTTCTACTTGTATTCTACTCTACTTTTTCAAAAAACAGCTTTACAAATTAAATTTATCACTCAGTTTTTATATCTGCTTACGACAGTATCATTGATTGTGAAGCTCTTGCGAATCAAAATGGATAAAAAATCATTGGTTGAACTAGTTGAATCTAATTGTTTTATTGAGTTGTGGTGGATTTAATGTTCTCATATTAAGGTTATATTAATAAAAACATGTGGTTTGAATATTTAAAGTCTGTTTGGTGGAAAAGATGTGGATTTGCGAAAACCGTCTGAGCCTATGTTACGAAGCGGAACCAGCAAAGCCTTCAACAGTATCCCCGTAAAAGATTATCCTGTCGGTATCAACGTCGGATTGAATAATGAAGAAATAGATCCTCAGCAATTACCCGCCAGCCTTGTCCTTAGTTCAGACCCTCGTCGTCGTCCACCAAACGAAGCTAACACTCCCAGCGAATTTGTAGGAACCGTATTTGACAAGAAACCTAATGGACAGTCGCCTTTACCCTCTATGCAAGGTTGTTTTAATTTTCATTACATCATTTTAATACGTATCTATAAGGTTATTGGAATGTGTATTGTGGCAGTTTTCATGTAATAGGAATTCTATTCCGATTTGTTTATAGATGAAATGAGAAACAATCAGAACTGGAATCAACCACTACTGGCAAAGTCCATTTCGTCACATGGCGTGCTTGGTAGTAGTAATTATAACACCGGCATAACGTCTGGTGGATTACGAATGGTTGGTCCTGGTACTGGTATGGGAATGAGTCCTGGAAATCCATGGATGGAGTCTAAAAGTGGAAATGTTTGGAGTGCTTCGGGCCCTGGAGATCCTCCGTACGGGAATGGAAACGGACCGAATCATAGGTTTACTGGCAGCGGATGGGTAAATCAACCACGGGCTGCTGGTCCTGGTTTAGCTGGGAAATTATGGTCACAGCCACAACCTCTGGGTCCAAATCCATTTGAAGAAGCGCTGTCACATTCCCAGCCACGAGGCTTTGTGGAGCATTGTATACCTCGTGTTAATATGGCGGACTATGAAACGATTTGTAAGGATATCTCTGGAACAGTTCCTATTGATGGCGTAAGCGTAATAAATAATGAGATAATAAAATCGATGATAATAAAAAATGAGATAATGAAAGCGATGATTAAAAATCACAATGCCTCACACTATTTTGAAGCAAAATCTATACTTGTTTCTTCCAGGTTTTACGCAAAGTCAGGTTTTATGGTGAGACAGCCGTCGTTTTGCAAGGTGTTAACGGGGATGAACCAAGAGAATTATCCTTTAGAGCAGACAAAGAGTTCATGAATGTTTACATCGACAAAGAACGGGAGCCTTTGCGATGCTTCTTTGACAAGTCAACACCATTTTTCTTAAATCGTCAAAAGCATTTCCTAAAATTGGGTGCACCGACCAGAGAAATCTATGTTGACGGTAGCCACTACGAGGCTTCCTTTGGTGGGGAGCCTATTTTCGTAAGTTTTTACATGTTTTGTAGTGTTTTACAGTAATGTGGTCCTGGAATACTTTTATGGATTTTTTATTATTTAAGCTTTTAGTTGAAATAAAAAATTGATGTTCGATGAATGACTGTAATCATCATGTTCTTTGAACCTTTAATTCTTTCATTAGGTTCGAATAGACGGTGCTATGCATAGCATTACCTTAGAAGGTCCGCCACCTAAAGTGCTCGTAGGGAAGACTCTAAGAAATGATTTAGTTGCTGGCCGCTTAAATCTTTGTTTAGATGGACGCCTAGAAGATATTTTTTTGGATGAAAAACCACAGTTGTACGGTATGGTAAAATTAATCTGTTATTTTCATGTACTTAATACTAATTAGTGGCTGAATCAATACACCGCACCGTATATTATTGTTAGTAATTTTGGCTTTCAATCTTTGCAGAACTTCCTTATGCTGACTATCCGCTTATTCTACTCTTCTGTGATGGCTTCCGCACGCTTAAAATAAATGGACGCCCTTTCCCGGCTGGGGAAACTTGGGGATTTGGGGGGCCTCCTGTAACTGTTACAGTACCTGGAGTGGCACGGCACACAATAAGCCTTTCAGCCTTACATGATAGTACAAGGAAGTGTATGCTTCGCTACGTGAAGTCACATTCTACTACCGCAACGATTAACAGCAATATTCAAACAACTGCGACTGGAACGGATAATGCCCTTCAGGCCAGCAACGACATCAGTAAAACCTGCAAACCAATACTTTCGGATGCCAATGTAAATCTCCGTCTCAGCCCAAATCCTCCTTTCAGCAATAAAGAAATAGCTTTATCAGAGTATCCACCAGGTACTTCGCCGGTGGCTACAGCAGACAATTTTGACATGAATGCAAGAGCACGCTCCCCAGGGTCAAAGCCAAGCTTAGACGAATTCTGTCATAATTCCACTGAGAGTATGTCTTCTAAAACCGAAGGCGAAACGAGTAAATCTTCAGCGATTCCAAAAAAAATGGAATTTTCCGTCGGTGACAGTGCTAATCTTAACGTGCAAGACTTACTCCATAAATTAAAAGCGGCTGGGCTTCTTCCTGCTGCACCAACAGGAACAGATAGTCCAGAAAAAAGTGCGTTGGAAGCAGAACACGCCGAAAAATCCAAGTCTACAGAAGTTCCCGTTTGTGTGGGTAAGGGGAATGCTGCTACAAAATCCAGAAAAGTACCACGACAAAGATCCGGTGCCCAGTCGGGGGGTAAAAGATTAAACGATACTAAACAAGAAATCCAAATCACTCCTTTAGAAGTTGTGGACATTACTTTCGCTCAGTTGAAACAACGAATACCTGCTGTAGTGGCACAAATTTGGACTGGAACTCAGTGCAGCTCTTGTGGCTTGCGTTTCCCTCCTGATCAGTCTCAGAAATTCTCGGAGCATCTGGACTGGCATTTCCGAAACAATAGGAAAGTAAAAGCAAGGGGAAAGAAAATTTGTCGGCGTGAATTTTATTACAAGATTTCGGACTGGATGCAGTACTCAGAATTCGAGGACAGAGAAGATAGAGGTACACTTTAAATAAATACAACATAAAATTAATTTTATTTTTATTAATTACAATTGTCCTTACGTTGAACTAAAACATTTGCTTTTCATCAGCTCGAAGCATGTTTGAATTGCAAGCTGAAGAACAAGCCTTACATGGAAAGAACAAGGATGGGGAAAAGGCGTGGATGAATCCTAACTTGCTCACGGCACCCTGCGCGGGCCATGAAGGGGCAATATGTCCTCAATGTGGGGAAGGGTTTGAGACTTATTTCGATGAAGATAAGGAAGAGTGGAGGTTCAGAGAAGCTTGCTTAAGCTATGACGAGGAAGAAGACAATCACACACGGCGTGCGTATCATATTTTGTGCTATAAAGTAAGTCTATTTCAACACTTCCAACAGCTTTCATCGTATTACAGTCTTCTGACCCGTATTCTCATGTTAATTAATTCTAATAAGTGTGTGCTTTAATTTGTATAGGATCTACTGGCTTCACTGGAAGGAAAATCCATTTTGTCATATGTAGTTACAACAAGTAATGAGAATGAATCAGAGCATAAAAATAAAACAGCTGACACAACAACAGACGACGCGGACGAGATAGTGATTCTCAAAGAGGGCAAGAAGGAAATTACGGTCATGGATATTGTTGACATTGACGAGGAACAGTCGGTAGTACCCCCGCCTTCCAAGGAGGCCACTTTCCACAGTGAGAGCGAAAAGGAAGATGGGGTCATGGAGATTGTGGACGAGGAACAACAACAATCGCTGGTCATTTCCCCGTTGGACGATAATAGTAGCCTGGCAAAAAGTCAATCAGTTGCCCAGACTGAAGCCCTTGATTTGAAGGGGGAATTAGAAACTCATGATAGCACGAGTGCGGACGTCCACGGCAAAATAACTAGTTCAAGTCCGCTGATTGTCGACTGTGTTGATCATGATTTAGTGAAAAATAACAGTTCTAGTGATTCTGATTCCATTGCTACAGCAAGCAAAGAGATGCACGTGCCAGCACCCAACGCGATGACAAATTCAACTTCAATTCTCATTGAGCTAGAGAAAGATCTGAAGGCCAAAGACAACGAGGCAATCAATAATTCCCCTGCTAAAGAGGCAAATCCGAACGATACAGACACATCAACAATGCTGTCTTGTGAAGAGCAGAAGGCAGCCGTCGCCACAACTGAAGAAGTTGTAGTAGATGAAAGCTCAACTGGAAGTCCACGTAGTGAAAACGAAAGCACAGGTGTTGTTTCCATTGTAAAAATTGACCTGACGGAAGACGATGACGATGTGATGGAAGTGTCTTCGTCTGCCAGTGCCAGTCATGCTCTTTCCACTATTGAAGGCAATATTCCTTTGAATGGTAGGTAGACCAAAGGCAATTTTATTATTCTTTTCTCATTGTAGTTTCTTATTTTGCTTGGAAAAATTAATTAATTTCATCTCTCCTAATGGTTGCTTTTAATTTATGTGAAAACAGGGCATACACCGCTTAACAGTAAAGTTGCTTCTGCCGGCAGCATTCGAATCCGTATTCAGGATGCCCTTCTTCAGCAGGAAAGAGCCCGGTCTCCTAAGTTGGCATCCGCGGAGGGTTCAGCTAAAGAAGATACTAATTGCAGTACTGATCAAGCAGTGGAAATGCAAATTCAAGAAGGAGAACAGAATTCTTCACGCAACAGCAGCACTTGTAATCGTGATGATACAAGCACTCCTACTAGCAGTAATAGCAACGTTCCAAATACATGTACAAGTACAAACGTGACTACTGATGTTGTTGATATCATTGAGGATGAGAATGAGAAGCGAGTAATAAACGTAGACACAAGTGATTCGTCCGTCAATAAATCAAAATCTTTTCCTCATACAAAATTCACTGATTTCCCACCGAGAGTGTCTGGGAAAGAAACGTCCGGTTTATGTGTCATAAGCTGAGAGGGAAGGGCATCGTGGAATATATTTCAGTATAGAAATTTAAAAAACGACAATAGAAAGAATTATGGGATTTCATTTGTAATCCCAAAAAAAAATAATAATCGAATAGTGTTGTTTTAGTGCCACAGGCAATACTGGTAGTAGTAAGCATTATTGATATTTCATTATTATTACAAGAACAAACGACATAAGTACCAGTATACTTGCATAATATTATCTCGTACTATTTTTGTTACCGTATAATTAATTAAGTATAGGCATACCTTTATCAGGTGTTCATATTATATACCACATGTTGATACACATGTATTTAATTTAATTGCACTAAATACTCTTTGCGTAAGCTATCTAGTTTAAAGTGTTTGGGGGATATCTGGAAATGTTTTGCTTTCCTATTTTTGAGAAACGTACAAAAACTGCGTAATTGTAAGTGTAGTGAGTGATATTGACCGTTCCCACATTCCCACTGTATCTTTATAATCTGCAAAATTGATATACTATTGTTATTATTTGATATACTATTATTATTATAATACTGTCTAGTTAATTGTAGCGATTACATGCAAAAAGCTCACCACTGGCAATTCGTTATGGTACTTTAGGATTAAGGACGTAATGAACAATGCCAAATAATAATTACCATTTATGGATAATTATGATTTTCCTTTTGATACTAGTGTCACTTCTTACAATTGACTGTACTTACTAGGGTCCATCCGTATGTATAATCAATAATCAGTCAATAAGAAGTTGTAGTTATTTAACAATAATGTCTTACTCAGTTCAACCCCTTCTTATACAAAACTTCTACAATATTTCCCAAAGATGCATAACGTTACGAAATTAAGATTTACTAAACAATATAAAATTGCCTAAAATCGTCGAGGAAAACTGAAAATGCCAGTCTTTTCTTCGTGTACGAATTTTACGAACGATTTATATAATTTAGAATCACAAACTGCATGTGATAGTCGTGGTCATAGAATGTAAATGTAGAAATTATAGTACGTATTAGGATATCTGGTAAAACTGTATTTCCGTGATTAATGATTTGAAATAAAATGTATTGAAGATATGTTGAAATAAACGGGGGTTTTAAACTTTATTATTTATTGTCCACCTTTTCATAAAACATATTATTTCTGACACTCATTTTCAAGTAGGTATTTTGGTAGAAAAAAAATGCATTAACGAATTCATTTTTATTCTTTGCTGTACCATTAGCTAGGCACCGTAAAACACCGTTCACAGTAGTACTATCCCGTCTCGTAAGTCGCCCTACTAAGGCTACTGCATAAAAAAATCCCCCCCCCCCTCCCGTGGCGAATAGTTCCCGTCTACAGTGCAATGTTGGTAATACACGGGTACGTATGTATACACATATAGTTGATGTTTTGCATTCAAAAAAGGAATACCCTCCCCCCCCCCTCCCGAATGGTATAACTCCCCCCTGCTTGGAGGCAGAAAACTCGGAGTTATTTGGTGTTTTACAGTGATTTACTGACCTTCCATTACATTCACAATAATACAGTATGTTGCCAAGAATAAATTCTATGAAACAAAACACAAGACATAAGTACTTCGTTCTAAAAAGGAATTTACCTATGTAGGTTATTAAATGCGATGCGTACTGAGGTAGCTTGAATTTAATATTGTTGAATCCTCGTTTAGACTCGGGAGACTTTACAATTTTAAAACAAGTTACTACACTACCAAAAACCATTAAAAGTGAAACCTGAAAACATTTGAAACTCATTAAGAACATCTAGAACGCATTATGAGTTCCTAATGGGTTTCAAATGTTTTAGGCTTCACTTTTAAGTTTATTGTAGCAGCGTCATGATATGTGCGATGTACCTTTGTTTTGTTTCCAACTTCATATGGGTACACATACCTACATCTAATCCAGTCAGTTACTTACGATTAGTTATTTGATTGATTCTACTTGCAGGATACACTAATAGTAACTAACTAGTATACCTTGGTGGCTGCTGGTCGAATAAGATTCACGTGAAAACAAAAAACCACAGATACAAAATGATAGTTTTAGTAAACATGCTAAAAAAAATCGGAAGCTTTAGCCCTTGAAGAGGACTTCGGTAGGTTTAATAAATTATCCGTAATATTTCCTCTCGCGCTGGTTGATGAGTCAGAGAAAGACGGCGTATGATTTGTTCGGGACACAGTGGAAGTCTTTGGTGTTTTACGAGGCGTAATACCAAGTGTTGGAGTTTTCAGACCTGCAGGAGTACCTATGCGAATGGGCGTGTAAGACTCTCGTAAGGCTTTGTCCGTGTTGATTCGACTGGACAAATGGGACTTTGCAAATTTTTGGGCTGCCGGTGACATGGACGTCAACCTATCCAAGGAACTTGCGGGGCGAGGGGAGGGTCTGCAAAAATAAGAAAAGTTTTGAAAATGAGATGAAGTTCAGATTATCTGAATAGTGTAATAACAGAATAACACTACATTTTATGTAACAACACTACAACTTAAATAATTAAATTAATAACTTAAATATACACTTACGTGTGTAAATTAAATCTAGCAGCTTCGATAGCTTTTTGTTTCTTATCCCGATAGCGCTGACTGACTTTCTCTGCTAATTCAATCGCAAGCCTTTCCCTTTTCGAAGTATTTAACATTCTGAACGGCTTGGCGGCCGTCGTAGCAGGAATAGGTGTGTCAGATCCGTCTAACCTAAATGGCGTCCCTTCAATTTCTCCCCATGTCATGAATGGTGATTCTTCCACGCCTACGAATACAAATAATAATGCATTGTTTGCTCGTTCTTGGAAGGTAAAACCAACACACAGTTAATAATTCAATCTTTCAAATGAGGCAAGCATCGGAGGTGTGTACGCACCTGGTGTGGGAGAAGGTGTCTTCACAATACTGAATCCATTAACTTTTGGTGCATCCGATTCGATTTCCTTTCCATCGAGTCCAATCTTCCCTTGGGGTGCTTTAAACAACGTCGTTTTACCACCCAATTCTACGGCACTAGTATCTTTAAAAGGGGCTACGTCAAACCTTGTATTGTTTAAAACCACCTCGGGTTTCTTTTTGGCCATTTCAACCTCTTCCTCTGGTGTGAACGCAACGCCTACAAAAATTCAATATTAACGAGCTACAGTTGAGTTCCACACAACATATTTGTAACAAGATTAAAATAATATTGAGAGCAAAACTAATTGTAAAAATACAAAATAAAACCATTCTAGCATCCGTACCATCGGGGACGTACATGATGTAATTTTTATTTCGATAGGTCCATGAATCAAGATTGAGAGGTCTTTTATACTCTTCAGCTTGTTCCTCAACGGATGGTAAAGCTAAAGAAGTCTTTTGTTTATTTCGATGCTCCTCTTCCGCCTCGTACAACCACGAATACTGTAATTTAAAACAAACGTTTTGAATAGGTGTAATTTATAAACTAACTGGATTCAGTACAGCTCTTGTCGAAGTCATTCGAAAAATTAGTAACAAACCTTTAGCCGATGCTTGCGATCTGCTTCTTCCATGATATCTTGAAAACTCTGATTGTCTTCGCTAGTGTATGTATCCAAGTAATTGTTTAGACTCATATTTTTGGCAGACGATTTAGAGCTTGACTTTGAGGTGACTGAGAATGCATCACTATTATCTCCTGACGGAGTTTCCATGGGCAAATGGGTCGGAGTGGACTCCACGTTCGTTGCCGGTGTTACTGTCTTTCCCATTCCAACTTCTATGGGAGTTTCAAAGGTGGATGGTGTGTCAATCAGACCTATTTTCGTTTGAAGGAAATTAAAATCACAGAACGATTGTTAATTGTACATTCACATTAATGTACAAGCATTACAATAATTGGGAATACTGATAGTATACAAAATAAAACAAAATGAACTCTAGAAATACATACCTTGATTTAGCCTTGGAGTTTTTCTATCCGAACTATACTTAGAATACAATTCTCGAAGCATATGAATATCATTGTTTTCCATTGCATTGAGGTAGGCATTTTGAGCCTTCAACTTCTCCAAGTCGGGGAAAAAGTCCCGTTGAACGATCTTCTCCAATTCCTACAGAAATGGGTAAGTCAATAATTATTAAGTACAATGTATTCGTTTAGTTCTTTTACATTCGATGATCAAATCCTTTTTAAATTATTGTTATAGATACAAAGTATAAGCACGCAAACGACAAAACATTCGTGTAATAAACATTTAAAGATTCAAGCAATTTCCCACATATATAATCCCACAATATGTAAGACAGGATGACACACAAACACAAATGATTACTTCTTTACTTTATCCTCATTCGAAGTCGAATTCGTTGACTCACGAGTCACGAACACAAATCAGCAAAATCAGGCTGCACACAAAATTTACTTGCACAATATGTAATCCTACCAAGTTCCACTCAAAGCAAACATTTTAGTGCACTAAAGCCTCACCCCTCTTAAATTGGTCGATTCAATTACTTTCGATTATTCTGAAATGCCTAAATTAAATACGAAGTCACGGATAGAATTAGCTCACTTAAAGAGGCAACTAGAACGAAAGCAACGGTCCTGTAAATCCCTTGCAAGTACGAATTGCACGAGCCCCAATTCAAACCTGTACCTTTCAACTGGCACGCCTCTATTTAACGAGTTTAAATACAATAAAGATGATACAGATTACGAGTTCAAATTTATCTTTACTAATAGTGCCATGAAGGTTGCGGACCAAAAATATAAAATTAAAAATACTGCTCAAGTTTTAGACCAAAATATGGAGCTTCTAAAACCCCTGAATCGAACCAATTCGTATCTCCCATTTGGGGTTACAATTCGCAATCCTCGCATGTTTGACGAACAACAACTAGCTGTGCTTAAGAGAAGACAGGCTGTCCATAACATTACATACCCCGCAGTCCCATACAATCCTTTCATGCCCACCCACCACGAGAGATGAGAAATACAGAAATACAATTCTAATCGAAATATGTAACTTTATCTTCATTATCAATTCATTAACTATGCTGTATATCGTGTATGCATGCCGTGTTCTAATAAAATATCTTTCCTCAGAATCCACGGATTGCTTACCTCCGCATATTTGTTTTCTTCTAAAACAATCCTTTTCTTTTTAGCAGGGGGTGCATCAGGAGTTTTGAAAAGTTGAAGTTCCTTTGATTTGGAAGCAGGAGAAACATTTCCTGGCATCGTGGACATCTTTGTACTCCTTTCTCCGTGACTTATTAATTTACCCACTGTTTGTGGAGCCTCAGAAACCTTTTCTTTTTCACCCAAGAACGTGTCTTCCAACTGTATTTCCTCTTCATTATTTGCACTCTCCTCCATCATGAATGCACTCTTCACTTACTTCACGAATCGCAGAATCGCAGGCCGATACAAACTCAACAGCCTGAAATAATCAAATGACAATCAGCAATCAAAATTTCCCAATTAATTACCCTTTTATATTGCAACAAAGAACAACCTAAGCTGAAAAATGAAACTTTCTACTTTCTTAGTTTTAGTCTTTGTCCCTCATTCACAATAAAATAACTCCGTAATCACTAATCACTAATATCTTCTTAAGTAATTAAGTAATACTCCGATGTTTTTTTTGTGCACCTGGTCTCTACCATCTATTTGCAACGTTCAACTTTCAACTTTTAATTCAATAAAGTAAGTACCTCCCACCTTCAACCTTGACACTTGTTCGTTCAATCCGCAAACTTTCACTTTAAGTTGAATACCCAATATTACATTTTTAAATAAAATATACTTTTCAATTGTTAGTCCCACTTCAAATCAATTACAATATTTACAATATTCAATATTGCAAATTCAGAGTTTAGAAACTAAAAAAATGCTTTTTACTACCTAAATCTTGTCAGTATACTTACAACTTACAACTTAGGCTTCCACTTCAAACGTTCGTTCAAACTAGTATTCAAGTAATTTAACTTTTTAAAATACGTTCAAAGGTACGTTTTTTCAACAAAACTGCTCACTGTCCAAGGGATGAGACTGACCATGACACTAATCACGTTTAACATTTGCAAATAGGAAATAGGTAGTTAATCAGTAATTAAATGCAATACAATATTCAAAAATACATACCTTCACAGAATTAACAAGTTAAAGTTACCAAGCAGTCTTGTGATTGTGATTGTGATGCGATCGTATGGCACGAAGATCATTAGCGATGTTAACGGGAAATACTAATGGCACACAAATTTAATTTACGCGTCTGTCGTTAATAATTATTTAATGGTGCTTTTAATTTAGTTTAGGTTTCTAAATCCACAAAACAATTATTCAGTTACTACGATCAACATGTCAGTAGAATTCCTACGTTGTGCTTCACTGATTCAGTTCACACTTTAGCGCTCAAGGATTTAAGCTGCAATGGCGGATGCGTTAGGTGGCCGTACTCACTCACTAAAACTACTGCGGAGTAACCCAGCCTTCACTTTTTGCATCCTTTCACAGTATCTGCCTTGGTAGGTGCCTTGATTGGTATGTAATTGTAATTATAATAAAAGAGTTCATTTAATATTTAAATGGGTAAATAATTAAATAGGTCAATGAAATAAATACCTTCTTACTTTGTAACGGAAATAAAGTTTAACGGGCACCGTGAATATTGCCGTAGAAATTAAAACTAAATGTTCACTGTTCACTTGGATGCTCGTATAAAACTACATCAAAAATGTCAAAATCATCATCAATCAAATCATCATCTTTCATCTACATATTTAGGGCACAGGCACAACCAGAACCGGACACCAGAATCTTGAGCGCTTGAGCTACATTAGGTGTGCTTACATTTTTTCCCCCTTAATTGCTCGTTAATTTATTATTAGTAATAATTATCACTGTGCGTTTCTGTCTTTTATTAAAAATTATTTGTCTTAAGCACGAGACCAAAAGAAGCACAATGCAATATGCAAGTAAACTTCGATTTAAACAGCAAGGGGTTTAAATATTACACTTTTGAAAGGGTTAAATACGTTCGAAAATGTGTCAAAAATGGGCAGTAAATACGTGCAGTTATGTAAGTACTGCATGAAATGCACTGTTTCTTTATCTTTGCCTCAATTAGCACCAATAACTGAACAACTATGATAATTGTGAATGAACTGTAATTATAATAGGCTAACAAAGCCAATTGGTACAACGAAAAATAATGCATCCCTTGATCGCTTCGTAATGTTTTATGCAAGTTTTAGGATCGATCATTAACACTGCAGAGTCCTTGGGAATAGAATAATGTATCTTACAATTAGTGTATTTAAGTACTTACTTTGCATTATAATAAAAGGTGCTTTCTCTATGTACATCTGAATCTGATTTCTCTGCGCCCAGTCGAGAATTCGAGAATGCGTACAAAATAATTCGTTGCAACCAAGTATTGTATCTCTATAGAATTCATCTCATTCATTGAAGCCGCAGCAGCGGTTAGGCAGTAGCAGATGTCGTCATCTCTTTCAAACTTTACATTAAACAATAAAATTCTAACCATATTCTGCCATCCAAAGATAGAAAGTGTGAAAGGCTGAGGAACAATAATGAATTATGACTTCTGGCTCTGGTTTGTATGAGGTAGGAAGCGTTTTAAAAAGTGACTGTCTGAGGAGATGATCACACCGAACCGATTCAGTACCATACGAGAGTGAGTGCAAGTCGCTCTCAAGATCTCAAAAGTCGACAACTCACCGCTTTTGCTTCTTCTTCCGTTATTTTTTTCTCTCACTTTTTCGGCATGGACACCCTTTTTCCTGCCTTCCATAAGTCGAACAGTGAGAGTGAGCGCATCCTCTAAAAAGGGAAAGTATGTCTCCGTAGAGAGTAGCATATTCCTTCCTTATACACGTAGATGCACGCAGTTGCTAATGGCGTACGTAATGTAATCCGAATAGATATTGTGAAGGTGATGATGGAGAAAATAAATGCTCTTTAAAAATGTTACTGTTACTTTCTAGTTCTCTTTATTACACACTTGTAGACAGGATGAGTTTTAATAGTTATTGAAAACTCACACTTTTTTTTATTACTCATTTGAGCCAAACAAAATACCCGTGTGTATAGCGCTGTCTAATCTGATATCGTACATGTCTGCTTCTCCAGTAATTTAGAAGCCAAACCAACTTACGATGGAAACAAAACTACTAATATACATTGCATTATTAGCCGGTATTCATTCCTCTAGTTTATAGCACGTGCCTCACTCTAATATAATCAAAATATGTGTAACACTGTGTAAGTACAGCCGCACACTCTTTTGGGTTTTTAACTTTTTATGATGTGATTGTATTTTTATACAATCAATCATCCACTTATACTTACGCATTACATCTCTGATTGATGATATAAACCGACAAAAAAAACAACGTGTTACCATCAGAATCAGAATACAGACATACCAAACTAATGACGCATTACAATAAAACACATTAAATGCTAATTATTGCTATTCCGGCTATTAATGTCTGTTTATTTTTTACACCTAATAATGCTGTGCCTAATTGGTATTAAAGGTGTATACTGTCCAAGCGGTTATGGTTTTGCTTGTAAATAATTTTTAATTTCATTAGATTATTCCATTGCTCAAAGAAATACGTGTCAGAATAATCGATTTCCGCTTCCCCCCGGCATTCCATTGCCATTAGCAATGTGCCTTTGAGTCTACCTAGGTAACTGAAGTATAGGTACTCGCATGATTAGCTACCTACACAATATTGATCCATGATTTACATGAAAAGGATCATGAGATGAGCTCGTCCCTCACTGATACATTTTGGACCATAAGTAATAAAGGAAGGAATTGACTGGCAAAATATAAAAAGGAGAACTAAGTTGAAAAAGAAAAAAAAGTGAGCCTGGCCAATGTAAACAGCTGTCTTTTTTCTCTTGGCGAAATAAACCTGTGCGACCAGCGCAAAAGTTTTCACAGTTGGTCGCTTGCGATGAGATTTTCTGTCATTACTCCTAGTTTCCAGCTCAATATCTCCTCCGACGACAGATTCATGAGGCTCTTCTCTTCCTCTTGAATTTCTCACCCCTCCCCCAAAAAACAGCCCAGCACCCCTCACACACACACACACACACACACACACACACACACACGGCCCATCCATTTAAACATGCAAAGATAGTTACAGATCTTCAGATAGTTCTTCTCCTCTAAAGATATTAAACATGTCTTGTCTTGTCTCTCCCACAAAACTCACACTCCATCCATCCATAATCCAAAATCCACAGTCAATATACAGTCGAATAGTCAACCATTACCACCACTATGGCACACAGATAATGTAAAATGTAAAGGAAGGATGGAAAGAGAAACTAGATTTTGCCTTACGTATATATACATATACAAAGTACTAGTAATTTACACAAATATTGTATTTCTCTTCGAACATTTTCATGGCCTTGTTAGACTGTCTGTGAGATTCCATGTATGTTTTATGTACTTTGTAATCTCATTCGATTTCAGGTCACATTAAAGCATCTACGAGCAGGCACCCATACCATCCGCAGAATCGATTAAATAAGAAATATTATTAATGAGAACAGGGTAGGGTCTGCACTTGTACATTAGTAAAGTTGTAGAAATAATAAATAAAATAATTAATATATTTGGATATAGGTGGAACAGGAAGTGAACGTCCATTCTCCATTAACTCTATCAACCATTCAATGGACAACATTATACTATTACAGTTATTATGTTTGGCTGTCAAACGCGAGTTCAGATTATAAAAAACATTTTAAAAAAATAATAAATATTGACAAAGTATAAAACTGGGCCTAGTACCTTGGTTTCTTATGCCTACGTATGCACACCTTGAAACCACAGTTAATTTTTATCGAACAGCTACGGTTTAGAGTTTTGCCTTTTATCGATTTTTTGCATTTCGTTTGAATACGGAAGAATGGAATTTTTTCCAGTGACCAAAAATTGTTAAAATCGAAGTCAAAAATGTTTATCTCCATTCTCTGCTTGAAGGTGTATGTACTAAGCATAACCAATAACCATACACGTTTAGTACCTGTAAGCGGCAGCTACTTGGACTTGGAAACCATGTTCTCATTCTGTTTGTATCCTTTTTATTCTTTATTCTTATTTTATTTATTTTTATTTTTTATTTCTTGTAGAAACCATGCAAAAAGCGTTTTTGAACGGTTCCAAAAACAATGTCAACCCATGTCATGTTTTTGGCCCTTTCCAAGCCTGTACCAAGTCGATGTAACATATTTTATCCGTTCAATAATACATATATATAACCGCATATTAGCCCTGGTACATATATGTATAACAACCGCTAAAATGCTGCTCCAAAGAGCACTACATATGGGATAATAATTGAGTAAAAGTTCAGGAAATACATATTTTCATTCGAAGACAAACATCATCCTTCAGAGTCAAAAGTTTCTATACTTTTACTTGTATATCATCGTATTCTACTAGGACTTTCTGTGCACAATCAATTGTAATTTCCTACTTTTTAATACCTTTAAATTTTGTTATTATGATTACTATTACTATTTTTTAATTAAATACACCACCAGAAGTTCAGTTACCACGACCGTGTCGTGAACCACTGTACAGGGTGCCCTGAACTAACCATCGAGCGTGGGCTAACACTTAAAGTAAAAATACACGACAAAATTATCTGTAGCTCAGTGATGGTCTAATAATCGAAATGGCTTAATACACGGTCATTTACGGTACACTATTATTTTGTGCTAAAGATCGGCTACTTTCCACTGAATAAAACTTGGACACGGGCCATATTGCTTCTTCAGTAACGAATGCGTGTAATTGACGACTGACTATGGTGGTTCCGGGGGACGTAGAAATGCCGACTGTGAATTGTACATTAAACTTGAAAGAGGTTCGATTTGAAGTCTTGAAGACTTCTCGGCTGTGTGAATCTGTGAAGTTGGCGAGGCGAAAATTTGACAAATTCTAAAACGTCTCTCTTCTGACTAAATAGTATTCGATGACTGAGATCCCCTTTTTGAAATTCATCGTCCTGCTTTATCATTCCTTCCGCTTTCCTTCCCCAAAATCCCCATCAGCTATACACTACACACGTCCTTCTCCGTCTCGTCTTTCTTCCAACGTTCCAAAACAGAAAAACTTGCAACACTTGAACATTGGAAGTCAAACTTGTAAGATTCTAAGACTATCATCATGACACACTCAAACATTCACATACTTTTACAACTTTCATTAAAACTATTCAGTCTTTCCACGCTCTATCCATATTCATCCCACATACTTACTTGCACACTTACAACGAAACCTAATTATATCTGTACATACAATGAACCGAACCGTACTAACTATACATTATGTAGGACACTACTAGTCAGCAAGTCATCGAAGCCAAATTTGCATAGTGCTTACTATTTACAAATTCTGTGTACAATGCTAACCTTCTTAACAGATACAGAATTGCTCCAGATCTTATATATAACCACATATATAATATCTAAATACCTTTTTATAACTATTGTACAATGCAGACAAGACTGTTTATTAGACACTCAGGCAGGCACTTTAGATAGATATTATAAATACACAGATACATAGGCACCTATGTACAAAATAAAGAAATGCACTCAAAAAGGGCAGGGAGAACAAGTATCTATTTTACACATCTATTATCTGCACTGTACCAAGACTGTACTGATAACAAAAACAATCATCAATTTTAACAACACAAAACACAACACACACTAGAACATCCAGTCTATAAGTACTTACAACTAAAGCAGACAAGAACAAGATTATTTAAGAATGTTGGCATTTTATAGACTACTTAAAATGTTTTAAAACTAATAATGCATGCATAATAATATACTAATAATATATCCTATTCTTATGCTAACCGCCTAAATACAAAATTTTTTAAATTTCATTCAAAATTCAAGCCAAAGCTTCCGCTGCTGCGACGACGAAGCTGAACTGTCCGTACAAGTACCTACCATAGCACACAGTTAAGGCTTAACATGACATAACTGGGACCACCACGTCCTGTTGTCCGTTCACACGACATATACACAGAGACTGTTTTACTTGTCAACATGTTCGACAGTCAAAAGTTCGAAAGACAAGTTTAGACAAGTCAGCAAATACATTTCTCACACTACTCAATCCCGTTTCGTTCTTTTCTTCAAAACTTTGGAAACTCGGTTTCGGTTATTTTGACCTAAACTGAGGCACCTACGGTAAGAAAAGGACGGAACAAATTGTGAAAGCCAACTTTGTATTTCTCTACATGCTGTACGAAGTAATGCTAATTTAGGCTTTACTTTGAAACTAATCACTAAAATCATTCTCATTTTACTCGTACGTTTTATGTTGCGAGTGCCTGTAGACGTCTATGATGGGTAGGAGGTCGATTAGTAGATAAGATGAAACCTTAAGTGTCTTAATTGAGTTTTTTAAAGATGTAAAGGTATTTGTCTTGGACAATACTACAAAATATATTAAGTACCTTTAGTGCAAGAATAAAATGTTAAACGTCACAAAATGAATGACAGGGATGAGAAGGAAAGGTTATGGCATGAGATTATATTATAGGATTTGGGCTAAGTTGGGAAACGAAACCAAAAGTAAGTCAAAGTAAACGAGAAAAAGGGAAAATGTAACACGACACCCTTTGCAAAGGCAGCGAGTACACCCAATGTTTTCCTTGTAGACAGACTGTGAGACCATTAGCAACAAACCGTATCTTTTGAAAAGCCCAAAGGGATTATATTTATTTAACACTAACGAACTAAAACAAGAAAGTACAGTATACAAACATATATTTTATGCTTGGTCACAGCCACTGTAAAATATCTGCAACCCAGTATACACTACTATTATCTGTAAGTAACTATAACTATCTAGTATGTGTTCTCAAATAAAATAAGCACAACTATTTTCTGTCGAATTCTGTCAAAGCTTAATACGGTCACTAGTATCAATTTATTCATCAATAATAATAAATTATTAATGCTTATAAACACTAATATCTTAATCTTTGCAAGTACTTCACTTTAAGGTAAAATTTGAATTTCGTCAAAAAACATTACGCTACACTCAACGTAACATTGACAGCCTCCCCAACAGACAATTTTAAATTACATTTCAGTATTAAACACGACAACCTGTTTAGGAACTTAAGTACCTATTAAGTATACATACTATATCCTCATGACATGTAGCCACATAGGCGGCAGACTTAGTGGACAGAAACCACGAGTAGCATAAATTATCTTGGCACGTAAAAGTAATTACTTCTTTCTCAAACTGCCCGTGAAAGTGGGAGTTGAAGTCAGCCAAATAAAACGGCGACACTAACTTGAGGCTTGGGTGGTCAGTCAGAATCTGATACATGATAAAATAGTGTGCTGAATAATTTTGCTTTCAGTTTATTCCAGTATTTACTACGGTACTAATAGCTAATAGCATGCACACTTCCCTTTTACTTAATAAAAAGTACCTATGCATAATCAAAACGATATATTATTTTTAACATCAGTTCTAATTGACGAATGGCGAAGTACCGAAAACTCTAATCTAATATCTATTCTACGCCGACAATGACAATCCCTCCCCGAATTCTTCCAAACGATTTTCAACAACAGTCGTAACCACAATTTGTTATTGTACTTCCTAGTTACACTATTTACATATTACTTAACATATACATATACCTAGTTTGAATCACCCTTTCAATTAATATTTTAAAATAATGAAAGCAATACACTATTTATGTAAGAACAAATTATTTGAGTAATATTGTGTTAGTTACGTTAATACTTTAAAGCGTTGGTCTAGTTAATTATTTCAAATACTTAAAACCAACTTAAAAATGCGCTCTACTGTATACCGTGTCCGTAGTTACAAAGCCGTGTCATTTGCAGTGAGGGAGGGGGCAGGCTGAGGTGCGGAAAGAGTGACAGATTGCCTTTTCTGTTCATTGAAATGACACACACACAGTTTGTATTGTTTTAATAGCCAGATATAATTCTTCTCCTTCATGTTCATTGTCTCACAGCAACCATCAAGGAATTCCAGTTCGCCTCGGACTAATGCACATCACAATATATAGAAGCATAAATTATTTCGTGACGTTAGTGCTAAATCAGTTCCAAATTATAAGATTGCGTATTGAAACTTAGCAAAAAAGAATTGACAACTGATGGTGAATTCAGTTTTAGATGCGAGAGTTCATATCCGAAAGAAAGACAATAAAAGGCAACCCTTACGCAAGAAGAACGCCGCGTTCTCTTCAGATTTAAGATGTTCATGAAAATCACGAATAGCCTTCTGCAAAATCTGCAATAAGTGAGACCAGTATTTCTTGGAAGGAGCTGAGCTGGTTTTGAAAGCAAAGCCGTATCGAAAATCCGCTTGTTTTACTTCTTCAGGATTTGCCCTCTTGGCACTTTTGCTCCCAGAACTCCTAACCTTTCTTTTACGGACGGGTGGCGATGACGAGGGCGACGCAGTAGTGGCTGGAAGCAGATTAACAAATTACGGAATACGAAATTCAAATTGTAACATCGCGCATCGTTTTATAACCAACACAACTATCAACTATGCTACAAAAAAAGCTTTTGCTTGGGGTGTACACAACTTTGTAATTTAAAATATATATGTAAAACATGATAATAACAATAACATATTGACTGCAAAACGATGACCAACAGATTGACATATAATCAATCAAGCATTAACAAATTTACCTTGAGTGATCGCCTCCGGATTAATCTTTCGCTTCTTCGACTTCGATTTAACCCTGTATCGAGGTAATTCTACATTGAAGGGTACCTTAAAGTGCCCCGCATCCCCTTCTACATGAGCAGAAACTACCTTCTCTTCTACCCTTACCCCGTTTGTCTTCTCCGAGTCATTTTCGTTTGGTTTGGTAGCATTTTTCTTTGGTATTTTCCATTTCCAAACCTCCGCCTTCTTCTCTTTGATGGCATGCTTCGAAAGAGGCTCATTCTTAATCCCAGGATTCCCAGTAATGGCTGACACGCTCATTTTTGATACCGAATAGCAAAGACTTTTGGATGTGGACGTCGGACGCTAGGTACTAAAAGGAACCAAAAGAATAGCACTAGTACAAGTATCTAATAGCTAATGTTGTGGAAGCTTCGAAATAAAGACCGAATCCCGATAATCCCGAATCAAACCCGCTCAAATCTCCACAGCTTCTGTTTCACCCAACCCAAATCATAGGGCGAAATAACCCGAAGATTAACCGTAGGTAGCTAATTTTTATTCTTCATTCGGAACAAATACATACAACTTACTTACCACTTACAACTTACTTTGCTGAAGCAAATTTAATTAAGAACGAATGAAGTAGCAAAGTATATTAAAAACACAAATACAAGCAAATATATCAAATAACGCTGCTCTGTCAAATTATGAATTGATTACGACGGTTCTAAATAAATATGCCTACTAGCAACATTAGCAAAAACCAACTACCCAGTACTTACGATAATTGACAATGCAAAAACACAAGATTCAGAATTCATAACACGGACGACGGGAATTATGTCACAAATAACAAACAACAAAGACACCCAATGTATGACCTATGAGATTGTTCTTGCTGTACCAGCATTACAAAATCCGAGATCAAATTATGTACAACGCAACGTAGATGAATGCGAACGCAGTACTTTAATCTATGAAAAATGTATTGCGAGCCAACCCTAACAAAAGAAACCCGTTTCAAGGCAATGCCTGCCTTGCAGAGGGCAGTAGGAGCAGTAAGCGTGGCAATGAGGGACCACTCGCATATTACGTCTTCGTCATTTATTATGATTTTTGAGATGATCCCCAAATTGGTCAATCTTCAGATCAGAGAACAGGTAAACATCAAGTGGACTACTAAAAAAGGAGTCTAAAAACATTTGAAACCCGTTAGGTACAAAGGAACTCATTATAGCCATTATACTGAGTTCCAGATGTGTTCGTGATGTGTTTCAAATGTTTTCAGGCTTTACTTTTAATGGTTTTTATTTTTGGTAGGGTGTATAGTTATGTATTCATAAATATTCAGTAGACGCTCGTGACTAAGACATTTAGCTAAATCGCATCGCTTTTTTAAGTGTCCAGCACACCATTTTCTATTTCTCAGAGCTCGTTGAACGTCTCTATTAGTTGAATTATGTCCGCTATTGTATAGGGAATGATGACACACAACGCTATTTTAACTCAATTACAAAGTTGAATTTAGTTTATACAACTGTGTTGAATGAAAACAATAAAATGGGTTAAAAATGTAAATGTTGTTTTAAAAACAGGTTAGTATAGCTTTTTTCATTTAACATTTTTCTGTAATTTGCATTTTATTGCGTAGACACAACCACATAATGTATCGTCATGACGGATGCTTAAATAGGAGGTTCCTATTTGAGTACCTACATACATAACAGGGTGATTCTAATTTGGCGTTTTTAACTGGCTAAAAATGTGCTTACTTGTAACTTGAGATAAAAATGCTGAAAATTCACTGGAGTTCTTAGAATTCATTATCAAAGTGTTGCTGGAATGTGGGAAGAATCTCGCCATCTCGCCTCCTACGATGACGCTCTATGTTTGCCTTATAGCAACGGAGGGTATAAGGAAACAAAAACACATGACGCCTAATACATACATACCTACATATATCTATAGAGAACCTCAAGGAATATTATTGATGTACTAATGTAATGATTTTGTTGTGTTTTCCGTAAATGAATTTTAAGAACTCAAATTTGCCAAGTTTAAAGTTTCTATTTTCCACGTTCTATCCGAATGTATTCTAATTTAAATCTACATGTTTCTAATTCTTCTAGCATCTCAGCATGTGCTTTTGTATTACCTTCAATCCAAGTTTAGCGATTTACTACATTCGAATTTTAGATTTTAGAGTACTTTCAAAGTAGCAAATATTGCGAAAACAAATTATAGATATATGGTTGGTGTCGCACTTATTTAGCTAGTTAACATCCCTTGAAAAAGAGTACGCTGGAAGCATACATACATAGTGAGAGACAGAAGACGGAACAAAAAGAGCTTTTATAGCTTTAAACGAAGCGGGACGGAATGTTAACTGCCACCACTCTTAGTAGTTAAAGTTATGATAATACAAACGTTTCGGAAGTAGACTAATGTGTGCGGTCATGGCGTCGGCATGGGATCACATATGTTATCGTAATGGTCCGAAGAAACCCTTGAGCAACACTTAAAAATACTAAAAATACTAAAAAATACTCATCCGTGTCCCATGTCAACCCCCGTTATGGGTATTTATTGGTTTTGGGTCTACCGTCATAACATCATGACTTTACCATTACAACCAGAATAAAATGAGGGCCCCTCTAAGCATTCCAGCAACACACTACTCAACAAAATGTTTGAAAATCCAAAATTTCTTCCTCCATGTACTTATGTATGTACTTTAAAGAATAATATAATATTAATGCGTTCAAATTTGGCAATACAAGATGCTTTTTGCCCAGCACATGTAGTATAGTTGGTACTTGTGAGCAGTAAGGAATAATTGCATAAATCCATTTCTGCGACAATGTTAGTTTAGGAAAGGACATTTTTCACATGTTTACGACTCTTACCATATTTTGTAGCAAAAACAGAAACAGACACAAAGTAAAGATACAAAGTTTTTAAAAAAAAAGCTAAACATATAGCTTTTTGACTGTACAGAAAATCTATTTAAAAGATAGACTCTCATAACTTCTTGGTAGGTTTTATGCTCATAGCCAGTCATACATTAGAGGCAGACATCTGCACAGTACTAGTTATGTAGATGATTGGAAAAAAGTAGTGGGAAAAAATGTTGAGTTTATATTTATTTTTTGTTTACTTCATTTCATTACAGGCGGATTAAGATTACAGCCACCCTAAAAGGATTAGCAAATGGCAACTCTCTGTTCACTCTCTGCTCTAGCTGTGTGCTGTACTTAAAGATGTACGTAGACCACGCTGTGCCACTAATCTATGACAAAATCTATATTTTAAGAAGATATGACAGTAATCTCTAAAGCAAAAGTCATTTGTGTGACTCCAAACGGGATGCATTTGCGAACACACACACACACACACACAAGTTCAAACTCTCTCTACAGCTGTACTAATAACTATGCTACATATATGGTACACCTAACAAACTAACAACACAGCCCAGAGGAGGATAAAAAAAACTGGGCAGAAGCTCGCCTAATGATATTTGAGACAAAAAATAATGAGATGAGAGCGTTTGTTTCTTCAATCAAGACTTTTTGCATCTTCTGCTGGATGAGACATGTGTCTTAAACTTAGTATCTCAAGTGCTCAGGCGATATGGTATGGCTTCTCCTTACGTAGTACAAAGTTGGAAGTGCAAAATATGCTGTCTATGTATTTTTTGTTTTTTTTTATGTTTATAGTTTGAAACATGCTCCAGAAATCCAGAAGGAAGGAACAAAGCGAAACTGTGTGGAGCAATGTAAATGTATATTTTATTTTTATGCGTTTATTATGTTTCGTTTTCTATCAGTACAGTTTGCTTGATCTATGAATCACAAATGAATTCCAGTAAGGGACTTAGGATCTATTTAATCTGTACCAGTGCCTTTTTGTTAAAGAACTTTATGTTCTTCATGTTCGAAAACCTACTTACATAATTCTTTCCTAGTATCCCAGTCCCAAGACCAGGGTCTTGGTGTCATATTCTCCGCTTGCAAGTTGACATTGAGCATGTCATTATTACATCCTGATCTCTATCTGTTAAGCTCTTCTTTTCCTTTTAAGTTCCGATCACTACTGGCGTCTTCAGGGATAGTTTAAACAGGCGTATCTTCTGTACATAGGTAGGTACTTTGCGCAGCCACACAAATGCCTAATTATGCCCTCATGCAAAGTTAAAAAATTGTAACTTTAGCTAAAAAGAAATTGACTTTTATTTTAGCACAGGAACATTTAGAAATTTAGATTGAATTTTAAACAGAACAATATTATGTATATCTAAACAGTTACGTATTTTGGATGCTAAGCTAACTGTAAGAAGTCATAAAATCTCGTATCTTAGCAACACACACACTTCTAGGCTATGTAGTTTTGCAGATAGGGTAGGTAGTAGGTACAAACCGCTTGGATACAGAATTAGGATGGATCCCAGCTCCTGTCTGTACAGCTACAAACAAATGACTCCATTGGGACTTTCAAAAGTAATTTATAGATTTGAATGTGTTGACTGTTGACCCAACTTGTCACCCTGCAGGTCCATTTGCTTCCCATTCAGCATTCAGTTTAGTTCCTGCGCTTATAGAATCTACATATGTACCTACATATTGGAAGTGAGCTTAACCTATTCGAAACTGGGGAACCATGGAAAGAATGCTTTACAAAATCTTAAAAAAAAAAGAATGCTTAATTCTATAAATGAACTTTTTCAAAACGGTCAAAACTGGTAAATGACACTTTTTCAAAACGGTCAAAACTGGTAAATAACACTTTTTCAAAACGGTCAAAACTGGTAAATAACACTTTTTCAAAACGGTCAAAGCAAGTAAATGACACTTTTAAAAGGTCAAAAAACTGGAAATAATCCCTTTCAAAATGGTCGAAATTAGAAATCACGATTTTCAAAAACATTTCAAACTAAATTACCGTTTCGAAAAGGTTAAGGATCGAGTCACTAGTATGGTTAGGTAATATGGTGTGGTGTGCTCACGGGTGGATTTTCTAATGATTAATTTTCTTTCCTTGTTTTACAGGGTTTTACAGAATAGGGTGCGTTTTGTTTAGTTACTTCATATGTATAATAATTATGTTCCCTTGCCCACATCCTCCAGTGGTACACAATTCTATAGTAATTCTGGCATATTTTGTGAAGGTAGTTTTACTATTATTACTGTGCTACTACTACTACCTGATGTGGAATACATTATAGACATTTTCCTGTCACAAAAATTACGTAAAACCTCCTCCACTATCAATATCCACTATCCAGAATCCAGAATCCAGAAAGCCAGCCCGTGTCTCTTGACTCTGAGTACCCACAGATTTAGCTGTCCTTTTTTTTCCCAACGTAGCTACATATATAAGACAGTAAAGGTATAATTACACTATATATTATGTGTGCTGGGTGTTGTATTGCCCTCCCCAAATCCCAACTTCCCAACCTTCCTGTCCGCCATGCGGAGAAAAATAACAAAAACCATCATCAATTTTATTCTTACTTCAAACTTGAACATTTTACAAGAACAAAAATGTGTACATTTGCTTAAAGGAATAGGAAATAACAAAATTTCTGTCTTCCGTCTTGTTAAAGGGCCTACGGTGTGTCCTACGTTTGTCTGTGTGTGTGTGTGTGTGGCAGTTAGTGGAATATACACGTACAGGAGAAACGAACATCTCAAGGTGCCTAATTATGTCTGCTTTACAGCCATTTTAAATCGGTACTAATGTATTTCTATTTCCCAGTCAGTGAGTAGTAACACGTTTAAATTTTTACTTTGTATTTTTCAAATAATTGTAAATTCTAAAAACAACTTTGATTGTACAGTTATGTAGTTGGGTGCTTTGCTTTGGGACTTTTCCCAATTCGACTTGTTTTATGGTCTTCACATTTAGATTTGCATTAGTGTACAGACTACACAGGCGAAATAATTTAGAATGCTGAATTGTGTGTATAAATTGTCCATAGCCGATTCGTTTCGATTGTACTCTGAGCCGTAAATTGTTTCATTCGATTAGATTTAAATGCTCTCATACAAGTTTAGATTTACTAGAATTAGTTCTGTGATTATTCTAATTTAACATTACGCATGTAGACTGTTTTTTTTTATTTACACTTTCTGTTTTATTTTTGTATACATTTATTTATTTCCTTGAAATTGAGTTGAATTGAAATGAAGTCTTAGCTATAGTTTTCCAGCTGGTGCTGTAGTACTGCTCGCCCGTCAGAGACGCTCCTATAATTACATAGGTACATTAGTTCATTATAGATTATAGGATGCAATAGATCATCCAGTGAACCATTACCATATCTGTATCCCATATTTTTCATCTGGTAAAACTATATTGTGGCCTGTACCTTCTGTATATACTTCCACGGCAGTCTAAAAGTCTGAAGGAATAAAATTCTTGGAACGGGAAAACTACATTTAAATTACCTATAATAGTAAATCCTCATCCTGCTCCGTTAGAACGTACAGGGCATGACGGGGAAGGGAACCAAGAAGCCAGAACCAGAACCAGAACCCAGCGGTATTTCCTTCAATTTCATTTCTAAAGAAATATTTTATTTCTATAGTACTCTGTGTGCCTCTCGTTTTTTCTGGGAGCATTTCACTCGGTTTTTATAGCTTTCATAGTCTAAGGGTTTTTTATTATTTTTTTTAGAAGATGTCATGGTGTCTTTCCCCTGCCTACTCTGCGCTAGTAGTTTCCTTAGCTTCCGATGTAGCTATCTATCTGGATATAAATCTGATTCCATACGCATTTGCACAGGATGATGTCAAATCAAATGTGTAGCACATATATTATGTACCAGCTACATACACTCATGGTAGAGCCCTCATTTCATCTTGTGAGATCTTGAGTCGGGAGCGTCTAGCGAAAATGACGACGATAAGTGCAACCATGCCGGATTTTAAGTTTTAACTTTATTGAAATGCGGGCCACAGCTTCAGGATCTCATCGTCAGTGAGAATCTGTATAAAAATATAAAAGTGTATAGTAAGAAAGGCTATAAGGTCCCCTTTTACATGGGAACCATATGGTAGGCTATTTAAAAAGTCCTTTTCTGTATCCGTATCTCGGCTGCTCCGTCTCTGTGCTGTGTACAAGAACCTACTTACACTATAGACTGTACAAATGTGATTCTCTTTCTCAATCTCAAGTGAGCCATCAAGGGAAAACATAACTTAAGGTAATATCAACCATTTGAATGTGAAAAATGTTTCTCTCTTTTTCTTCTCCCTGTCTCTTTCACACACACACACACACGGGAGACAGCGACAAGGAAAACGTATGGATATTAGAAATGAAATGAAAGGAAAGAGAGGAAATGGTAGTCATATTTTGAACATGTAAAACACACGTTGACGTTGACATACGTTACGTGAGTATTTCCTTGAACCGGCTCTTCAACCAAATCTTACCAAACCGCAGCTTGCTCCTTCTTTTCTAACTGAATCTGTGGAGTCTACATCCTTTCTTGACTTGACTGAGTTAATTCGGCTTCCAGTTTCAGATTCTTTCGCTTCAATGCAGAAATATCCCGCTTTACACTTTCTGAAATGTTCATTGTAAACTCAGGGATTTTTAAAAACGTGTAAATATCAAGCTTTGCACATTTTTGATGTAAAGAGCACCTTTTTTTCGAATGCCGCTTTCCTTTTTCAAACTGGATGTTACTACTCATCTATTAGTTAGGTTAATCTGCGTGTAAGTGTAATTAAATATCTAGGGTTGCGTGTAGGTGCATAATTATGTCTTAATTGTACCAGGGTCTGTCTTAAGATGATAATTTGGTAACACTAGTGATGTGGATAGTAAGTTGTAACAAAGTAAGGAAAGGTTTAGTTTGTATTTGGAATTTTGAAAATGTAAACTAGAAGTGGATTGACGGATGTACAGAGTGTAAAGATGTAAAGGATACTTTATTCACGTTCACATGGCAGTGCAGTGCCCACTATTTACTTGGTAAATACTGAATTTCAATGACTGTACTAAATAATGACGTATATGTGGTCCAACTTTTAACTTGTCTTGTCTTGTGTTTGTTCAGAAATGTCATATTTCATGCATGACTGCAGTAACAAGTTCTGGCGTGTCATGGGCCTGGATTTCCTTTAAATGTGAGCTTATGTTTAGGTGCTGTGTCTGTGAGGCCAGGACCAACTACATAACACTGTGGTATATTGTGTACATACCTATGTAGTGTACCGTATTGAATCAATGCTTTGGTGAGTGACTGCGGTGGGTCAGTTCGGTTCAACAAAAAAAATACAAAATATGTTTCTTATTCCATACTATAGCTATCTTCATTCGGTATTTTGTTACTTTGTACTATCTGTATTTATTTGTTGCTTGTATTTTTGGCTTGAATTGGTCTGGTTAGCTTGTTGGCCCTGTGAATGTTCAGTGGATATCAATTTCGCTGGTTTTGAAATCTCCGTCAGATTACTTACATATGATACGATCTGTTATGAGTTATAATTACATACTGTACGGCTTACGATAAATGTGTTCACTGTGTGGTGGTTTCATGTAATTCCTTCAAAGATTTTCCAAAGTACAAAACGGTCAGCCGCCGTTTTCGAAATAGCTTTGATTCTGAGCTGTAGGGTCTTTCAAATATCAGAAAACACTAGCGTTCTCAAAAATACTTTAAAAGATGCCAATTACGTCGCCAAGAAGCTGTACTGTAATTCCTAGCTTTATTTAGTTTTATTAAATTGGCATTCGACTGATTTATTGCCCCGACAGTGACTGAGCTTTTATGCAGGCTTTTGTATGCAGACACATTATTTCGAAATATTTAATGTAACAGATATAACGCAGCATTTTAAGGGTGTAGGGAGGGAGCTAAATGTAAATGTAGGGTACCGAGAATTGAGAAGGCTCCGTGAATTGTTGGTTTGTTGGTGGCATCTTTAGCAGCTTGGCTGTTGCTTCGTTCTGTAGGTCATCTTACAGATCAGTGACTCCCTAAATTAGTCTCAATATGGGGCCTATTAATTTCTCGTATGGATTCACACCATGGCACGCCAACCCCGTCATGTCCTAGTCTTCCAAGACCACTGTGTGAGAGAGCCATTCCATAAAATGTGCAACCTATTAACTCACTTGATGTAGTGACGGCTTCAATGGCCCATGCCACGGAGGCGACCCAGCACCAGAACTCACCATCAGTCCAAGTCCCTGTGGCAGACGAAGATTCAGCCATCAGACAGTCGTTACCGCACTGCCCTGTAAGACGGATAAAGTATGCTAAACTACTACTTTATTATATTGGAAAATCATAATACATCTGTAGGTACATATGTTGTGAATGAGTGTCTGGGTGTAAATAGTTTTAAGTAGCATCAAAAAGTTATGCTTAAAGTCCTTTACAGTTTTCTCAAAAGAATTCATTCATAAACTGATTTAAATTTTTTAAACATACATAACTAATATAGAAATGTAACGAAAATCGAACCCATAATTTATCAATTAGCACTATTTTAAATGCATACAGACATTTTTTACCGTTTAGAAAACTATCAAAGATGCGGTACCCTCCGTTTTTGTGTAGGATCGAAGGCAGGTCATTTTGACTGAACGTACGACTTTGTTTTTCAGAACCGACAAACGGAATAAATAAATACTTAGCTATACTTACGATTAGTACTTAAGCTCGAAAGTTTGAGGATATATTTATTTGAGAATAAATCCATGTTAATCCTGTAAAGCTCATTTCGAGTGAACATTGACAAGTTTACTCTCAAACTGTAACCAAAAACAATCACAAACAAAGGCAAATCAGCTTATGCTGACATCGATACCTTGACGCTTGTCATTTTCTCGGCCTCCAAAGTGTCTATGACGGGAGCTTCTGTAAACATTGCCGTGGTGTATGGGCGACTTTTTTGTTTTGCTTACTTTATTTTTTTTTACATTTTAAAAGTATGCACTCCCATGTTTTCCATTGAAGAGAAGAGGCCCTTTTATGTACACGTAGAATGTAAATATCCTTAAATTAAGCTTAAAGTATGCAGAACATAATTTATTGTAATTTTATCAATTAGACACAATTCTTGTGTTAGCTATGCCTGGATTTTTGCACGTGACTTTATGGAGAGAAAGATTATATATTTTGTGCTGTGCTTCGTTGTGCTGTGTGGGTATAATTACTTGCACAGTTGACTTGGTCCCTTTCGTTTCATTTCATTTCATGACTAACTACTTAAATAGGTCTTTAGTTTTGTTAGGGTGGAAGATTTGTAACCAAATCTCCGTCGTAATGAGAGACAAGAGCTTCGTGCTCAGGCTCATCGATCATCCCTTACATTTGAAACGTGTGCAGGAGGACCAGTACTTACAAATGCTATGGAACCCTCCAGTTGTCTGTCCTCTTGTGTCCTCCACACTACAAAGTATTTGCCTTCAGACGTGAACTGACGCATCACAAGTACATACTAAATACCCAAGTAGAGCGAAAGCAATAAGATTCCACTTGAGACACGAGTCCAATACATCTTCATCTTCTTCAAATAACACAGTGGAGCTGCCAGGGCCAGATTTTTAGATAGAACTGTAGCGCATTGAAATAACGAGGGGAAATTTGACAAAACGTATAAACGTACACTTATTGTTAGTTTTAATTACTTTTTTAAATAATTAAAAACATTCCCAAAGCTCCAACAAATTAATTAATAACAGTTTGTAATCCCTTTTTAACCTATTCGCAACTGGTAAACCAGGAAGTTGTTTACTGTTTGTAGCTACTGCAATTTAACACTTTCAAAAGGAGTAAGATTATAAATTAAATTAACATTTTAGAAAAGATGTCAAATCAGCAATACACACTTTTAAATAGGACAAAAACTAGAAATTTCACTTTCAAAAAGGTGTAAAACTAGAAATCAGCCCTTTCAAAGAGGTACTAAACTAGAAATTAGCCTCTTCGAAAAGGTCAAAACTAGGAATCGACACTTTCAAAAAGGCCAAAACTAGAAATTGACCTTTTCAAAAAGGTGCTAAACTAGAAATTAGCCTCTTCGAAAAGGTCAAAACTAGGAATCGACACTTTCAAAAAGGCCAAAACTAGAAATTGACCTTTTCAAAAACGTGCTAAACTAGAAATTAGCCTATTCGAAAAGGTCAAAACTAGAAATCAACACTTTCCAAAAGATGTTAAACTAGATATATTGCTCTTTTGAAAAGGTTAAGTAGGCTTTACGGTTAGAGTACCTACTGTAACTCACGAAGCAACTGTTGCATTGATCCATTGAGAGCCATAATGCACAGGTAAGCATATTTTACGATTTTAAAGACCGAGCTGGGAAATTCGTATTAATTCAAATGTTTGGAAGGTGATTTGGTGTGGTGCCTGATGTGGGTGATAATATGGGTGTCTCTCAACGTGCCGGGCTGAATGAAAAATCTTATCTTTGCCTTGCCTCATCATCAAACTCTTAAATTCTCTTCCAGGGAAATCAGCTGTTTCTCTCCCACTCTGTTTATTTTCTCTCTGACCTCAAATTTTATACAAAGACTTGGACATAAAAAATTACATGTTGCTCTCCCGAAGCGAACCAGATTCTTTTCCATTTCGTCTTTAACTCCAAACGCTACACCATGCAGCTTCAACATACCACTCATAATATACATAGATACATGGAACTATACATACCGTAACAGTACAATAAAGTATACCTATATATGTATAGGCACTTACACCGTCTCCTCTACTTTTGCACGATTTTGAAGCAGAATTCTTGCATCTACACCCCAAGTATACTCTACGCCTATTTTTGATCTTGTTTGTTGGACTGCTCCAAAACTCATCGTTTCACTTTTTCCATCGTCAAGTCGTTCTCGTTTCCATTTCCAGAACCTCATGTAATACACTTACAATATCATAAATGTAAGACCAATACCAATACAGTACAACAAGAGAACTATGTACATATATGTATATATATGAGCTCATGCTCTTCACATTTTTCGCTATACTCCATTAGTATTATAGTCTTTGCTAATGGGAATGGCACAGCGAACTGGTCAACGCTTGGTGGTAGACTATGTATATATATAATGTTTTCTTGTCAAAAGGAAAACTGACCCATTATATGTAGTTATGATCATGGAACCGATTTGTAAATGGCTTTACATTCATATAAAGTACCTATGCGGATGTGAGACATGGTAAACTTGGTAAAGATAATAATGCATTAAAAATGTGTCTGCACAGCGTATATACCTGTGCCTACAATAATAAAATTATAGATGTACAGGCCATATATATTTTTTTTATAAAAAGTTAAAACGTTCAAGGTATGCATAAATACATCAACGATGTACTTGATTTTTAGTTTTGGTTATTTTACAGTCAGCTGGTCAGACAGATCCAGACAGAACCAGAGAGTAGCAAACAGATTACGACAATACTACACGTTACGTCGTATTTGTATTGACATTGGGTGCAGAGATACATTTTGCACTCTCTGGCCATGGATTTGGATTTCGTCATTTTGTGGATGGGACCATTACAGATGTGTATGTACACCCATCGATCCATCCAAATCCAAGTCCTTCGGGCGAAAAGGATAGATACATATGTTGGTAGCTAATGACATTCATGGATAGTAGGTACATGCATTTATTTGTGTGCTATACGGTGCTATACGGTGCTATATAGTGATGTGGCTGTGACTGTGAGTGAGTAAAAAGTAAAATAAAAATGTCTATAAAAGAAACTCGCGAGAGTCTATTTAGATTGAGACTTAGAGTATCTACCAACTGGCAGTAGCGTGTACATGTACAAACCCTTTCGATGATTATGACTTTGGGTTTTTGACTGTAAAGCTTTAAAGTTGTATAAGGGGCCATGCAAATGCAAAGTCATTCTTTGTTGAGGGAGGGAAAGTCTTTCTAAAATGAGTAAGCAATATTTTTAAGAGCTTCCAACAGTGCAAAAGATTGTTGGTCCACTTTTATAGGGAAATCAGAAAATCAGTTTAAATTTTAAAAAAAGTGCCTAACGCATAGCGTTTCTAAACAAGGTATTTACACATTTAAAAAAAGTTTAAAACAAAATACACACTTAACCTACGTTCCTCCAACAAGTTTCTCAAGATGTCATATTTACAAACCCCCAAGTCTACTACGAACTACGACGATGCATATTATGGGAAATGGGACTGTACAGAGTGTGTATTGTGTGTTCTCTATAAAGGATGAGTAAAAGTAAAGTCTCAAGTTATTGCTCGTGTGGAAAACCATAATAGAGCTATAATTCACCCGATGGAAGGTTTACATTTGCATTACACAGGCATCACTGGCTAAATTCTCACTTCTCGTCCATTTCTCTGGTTATTCTCAATCTCCTGTAAACACATCCACATTCAGATACAACGCTCAAGTCGAGTCCATATGCACCTACTGTATGACGTCCCGAGACTTCATTATCCTCCCAGTCCTTTCAATCCTTTCAGTACTTTCAACGGAATATGAAACGAGAGGAAACAACACGTTAGTGGAACCATGGCCATCACGTCTTCAACTCTTCATGTCATATCATAATATCGGTATCTTCACTTTTCAGGCTTTTCTCTCTCCTCTCATTCATGCATTCAGAAGCTCACCATTTCAGAAAGTTCTTCTATTGTATCTGTTGAATGCCCGGATTAAAAATGTTTCTATGCATTTGTACTTAAGAATGCTGTGCTGACCTCATAGTTATTTTCATAAGTACAGATTAGTACAATGATACTTTAAATTAAACATTAGGCACTCATTAACCTATTAGGAACTGGGGAACCATGGAAAGAATGCTTTACAAAAGTGTTTAATTCTATAAATTAACCTTTTCAAAATGGTCAAAACTAGTAAATAACACTTTTTCAAAACAGTCAAATCTAGTAAATAACACTTTTTCAAAACCGTCAAAACTAGTAAATACCATTTTTCCAAACCGGTCAAATCTAGTAAATAACACTTTTTCAAAAGGGTCAAAAATAGTAAATAACGTTTTTCCAAAACGGTCAAATCTAGTAAATAACACTTTTCCAAAACGGTCAAATCTAGTAAATACCACTTTTCCAAAACGGTCAAAACTAGAAATTACCATTTTCAAAAACATTTAAAACTAAGTATATTACCGTTTCAAAAAGGTTAACACGTCTAACTAATAGACGACCTAATTAATATACTGTAGCGCAATGTGATTTTGTGATTCAAGAAAACGAAACAAGTACAACTCAAACAACTCGAATTTCATCAACAAACGTGAGCTAGTAAATCACTTTAGATTTCATTTTACGCTTAAAATTTGAAACCTTTCTTGAAATTTCTGGAAACATTCTGAAGATCTTGAGTCAAAGCCCCTCTACGAAGTTTATGTTCGAATGTGTTCAAGAGACTGTGAGTGATCATTGTGTGTGTGTGTGTGTGTGTGTGTGTGTGTGTGTGTGGTTAGTTAGCTGAAATCAAAACAAAATGTTTCTGAACTTCCAGGCTTCATTTTTACTATATTATAACATATACACCCATGTAGTTTTTTCTACTACGCAGTATGCATGTATTTTCTAATATAAAACAGCAACAGCACGCTTTATGTCCATGTGGGAGGCCTTGCCTTTGCTTTTACTTTTGCCTTGATGCTCCAACTTGAATTTGAATTTGAAAAATGTCTTGTGTACATTGAGAGAAATATGAATACGAATGTCTGCAAGTCTTAAAATCTACTGGTTATACGTATACCCACACAAGTTACGCATCCGTATACTCTGTACCGTATTTATTACAAGCCTTAAAGTCTTGAACTTATTAAGAATCATGATTCACAAGGATTAGCTGTTACTACAATCACTTTTTGTTCAACTTGCTATCTTACAGACTTTTATGTACAGCAACTTTGATGCAAGGAGCTAAAGTCCCAGTTAAAAGATTATTGAAACAACAGAGAGAAAGGGAACACTAACCAAAACAATACATCAATGCTCAATACGCAATATTGAGTACATTAAGGGATTTTTCAATTATTACATCGTAGAAAAAACTTGTTGGAGATGCAACAGATGTTCTTGAAAATAACGGTAGCACGTTTTGCCCATTATTAAAAGTGTAAGGATCATGCTTTAACCTTCTTGAAAACGCTTATATCATGTTTTGCCCTTTTTGAAAACGTATGAATATATGATTTAGCTTTTTTGAGTGAATCACCCCAACTAAGGAGGGACGACGTAATATTTGCAAGACCCCGAAGGCAGTCAAGGGAAGCACTTGAGATTGTTTTATAGTACAAAATGATAGATACATATGCACATGGTTTGGTTTCACTTTGCTTCGCTTTCCATAATGCGTCCCAAGTATCAATATCAGGATTTGAAGGAGTTGGCTTGGGTTTCCTTTGTACATAAATGTTACAATTAGTAGTCTCTACTTGAGCGTAAGATGAAAGCCCATAAATAATATTGTAGATTGTTTGCTTGTAGCTTAATTTGTTTATACTAGAGACTGAAACTTATATTTTGTGACTCAAGAAGATCCCATCCTCATTCTCATGTGTTGTGGTTGAAGTCATCTCATTCTTAAAACTCACCAGCAACCAGTCAAAGTCAAAAGTTGTCTAATGTCTAGGCTAGTCTGGTTTTGAGGAAATTAATAACTTTGCTACATTGTCATAATTCATGATTCATGTGCGTCTTATTTTCAGTGATAATCTCTGAGTGATTTCATCTTGTAATTAGTACTTATCTGTGCACCCAGAGTACGTTATACATAGCATCTTGTAGCATCGTCCCATTTGGAAGTACTTTGTCTGAACTGGAAGTTGGACGAAGTATTTTGTATTGTACAAGATTCGATGCGATTTAGTATGGCTAATGTATCGTGGTTGGTATATTAGAGGTTCAGCAAATAGTGCGCATAATACCGTTTGAGTTACACTAAATCTTGTAAATCGTCAAAACAGCCTATTTACATGCTTTCTCAAACGGTAAAACACGAAGCCACATTTTTGAAAGGACAAATTACGCTTCTTACCGGGCGGGTAAAGGGCTCAAATCATTTTATTTACATTTTTGTCAAACTAAAAACGCAATTGCATCTTTTGAAAACACGGAAGAAGGTAAATTCGCGTTTTAAAAAGGGCTAAATTTATTAACTGCACAAACTGCATATGAAGGCAAAACGCAGTTTTTACATCCCTTGCAAGCACTTGTATGAAATGATAGTTAAAAGGAACGCCCTTTAGAGCAAGATACAAAAAAAATGTAATAATAATTATCGATGTTCAAAATCGCTCGTTCTTATGCGTACTGATCTTATGCCTTCCCTAGAATTGCTTGTAGCAGTGAAAAAAGAAATGCCAGTACATAGTAAAATGGAAGGCAAGGAAAGGAAAGAAAAGACAAATGTTTAAACTTTAAAGAGCATTATCATGGAAAGCACAGCTTAGTCTGCTACCAGCTACCCGGCTACCACGATACGATGGGGTTGAGATAGCTACCAATTCTTGGAGGAGATGATACAGATGGTCTGCATACATAATGGAGTCATTAGTTCAAGATACAAGATAGAGTGCCCATGGTAATGTTCTTCTCTAAATGAACATATTCTTAGTTACTTTGCACGGGTGCTGGTGATGGTGCGAGGTTTGAGTCATTATTACTACATTACATATACATTGTAACTCCTTGGACTCCCATTCCCATTTACGACATGAAAAGGACGGGACGGGAAGGAAAAATCCTTAACAGAACCAAAAACCCAAACCAGAATCTAAAACTAAAGCGCAAGAACTAAGAACACAGTAAAGGCTTGGATCCTTTCAATTATTACGTCATACAGTGGCTTCCTGCACAACTCAATTGCTTCTTTAAATGAATCAGTAATAAAATATTCTTATCTTGACGGTCTCGCATCGAAATTCAACTTAAAAACGTACTTAAGACGTACGCAGTATTTATTCATTAATAAACTCGTTTAATTTTATTGTAATGTACACAGAAAGTCGTGTTGAATCACGTCACGTCGCGTCATATATGTCATTCCTGTCCTTATCATTTCCCTTATCAACTCGTTCGTCCATATCAACAGAAACATTAACACTCCCCACACTGTCAACTGCTAAACATAGTAATAACTGTAATCATTATTTGATAGCATATGTTTGTTTTTAATTTCCCTTTTAAACATTTAAATTGCCTCCATTAAATCATGATTGTATCATTAAATCAATATAATTATCCTAATCGATGTGGCGACTACATCTTCGTCGTACTAAACGCATCGGTATTCAAGCACTGCGTAATAATAATAATAATAATAATAATCGATTCACAGTCAAAGGGTAATTCATTTTTACATTTATTTGCAAGTAAAAACTAAATAGGAGAAAGCGAATACGATGAAAGCGATACTTTTAAAGATTTCTCTTAAAGTGAAATAGATATTTTATAATTTTTGAGTTTAATTTGTATTACAATAGGATTTTTCAGTTTTTCCAAATTTAACATTAATGTAAGTAGGGATGTAGGTAGGTAGGTACAAGTACCCTTTATGATTGTATAATTCACTATTTTTTAGATTTCCTTTTTGAATAAAATTAATAAGGCACTGGTCTTATAACTTCGAACCTCCACAGAATAACGTTTGCTTATAATAATATACTATTATACTTACCTATAAACTTTATAATGTATTTTTAACACGAATTTAATTACATAATAAATCTTCTCAATGATTGGTATATTCTATTGCATACGTCACAGAAACAGAACGTAACTAACTTAATAATAACCAACAATAAACAAATAAATTTAGTACACCCATTCATTCCTACACATATAAAGACGAAATATAATCGTAACAGTAAGGTAACAAATACTATTGCGTAAAAGGATAAGATAAGATTCTATTCTAGCATCTGGGTGGTTTTCTGTGAGTTTTGTTTTTAGTTCAAATGCATAATAGCCCAAAATTTCTCCTGAACTAACTAAAGCAAAATTGATATTAAAAGGAATGAGGAGCAGAAAATAAACCTAAGCAATAACAATAATAGTAGACAGCTCTGCGTTGTAAGACAATGGTCTACAGTTTTACAGACAGAAAGCCTTTTGAATCCCTATAAATATTGTCAAAATTTAAAAAGAAACCAAACTATAAAGTATGTAAGTGAGAGACTTTTTTGAATTCTTGACAAAAGTAACGATAGTAGATTGTAACGAACATTGAAAAGTGTAACTTACTGTAAAAGTGTGCAAATACTTTTTCCGCATTACAATGGATATACAATGAAAGGATTTGCTATAATTAAATTAGTAGTAATTATAGATTTAGAACTAAGAACGTTTACCTGGAATCGTAGGAGTTGGGAACGGGGGGAGGTCGATAGAAGTTTTGATACATGTTATAGTAGGGATCAGCTGATCGCGTGTACGGACTGGATCGTGTGGGCTTGAGTGAGGCATAGTTGGAGTAGTAGATGGGTCCGTAGTGGGAGACTTCAGTGCCGTAGGGTTGATTGATGGCAGCAGCCACTCCGTCACCAAGACCACGTCCAGCTGCAGCCACCGCAGCCGCCGCTCCATGAAATAAACTACTGGATCCGGAGTTGGCAAACATTCGCGGAAATAACCCATCTCCCTCTCCACTCGTCTCATCTGCAATTAGTCATATTTCAAAAGATTCAAATTCAAATTCAACATTTAAATTGAATTATCATTACATATCCCCCACGCTATAAATATCTTCTTTATTGAAGAAGCAAAGGGGCTTCTCTGATATTTGTCTACTTTTTAACACACACAACTCTTATTCACATGGTCTTATAAAAATAACATTTGATAACTTTCTGAAAATATGTTTTGAAACAGTGCAAGATTCAAACAAATACAATTTGAACATCATCAGCAATGCAATGTCAATACAATAGCCCAGTTATAAAAGTGAAAGTAGGCATTTCATTTTTGATTCATACTTATCATTTCACACAAATATACTGCCTATGGGGGAAATCTGTGAAAGATTTGAATTGACATTACCTATATAGCAATTTGATGGCTATGACGGGATAATGAATGGATGGAGGAATCTCTCATAAATCAACTTTGGACAAGAATCATAAATTCAACACTCGAACCCAGGACGGAGTTGACAATGAAACATGTCAATACTTGCTGGCTATGATGAGGGTGTCCCTTAAAAATCTCGTGTAAACATCCAACCATATATATTCATAAAATAGCTGTTGAGTCAGGAAGGTGTGAATCGACTGCGCTGAGTTATATAATTTTAACCGTACGTTACTTTGTATTGGGGGCACTTTATGTAAAGCAGACTATACATATATATACTCATAGACACTACTGGCCACATAACCAAAGTTTATTGGGTGCACAGTAGTACGTAATTATGCTATACATAGTTCTATTTGAGAAGTTACAATTGATGCAACAAGCACACACGACTGACTATCAATACTGTGAGAGTACATATCGACTGAAGGAGCAAAACGGCTGAAACCCAATTTTACTAAGCGCAAAATAGTCCAAAACCCCATGAAAAACCCATTTTTACGTGTTATTGAAAAAGAGCACAATAAGTACATTTGTACAAGTTTTTGAAATTGAGGTGTTGAAACCATTGCTCATGTAGTTGAAAACTATGCCGTTAGAATTAGAAATAGAGATAGGCCTCCTTGCTTGTAAAATAAATTGCGGAAGGGTCGTTTTGTTTCTTCAGTAAAGATGAGTCTTTAGTTCATAGCTGTGGGCAAAGTCTGTCTGTCGAGAGAAAAAGGTCTCCGAAGACGTATGGAGAAGCGTGAACCCCGTGAGAGCCGGTGTTCAAGTTAGAAAGAATATTATGACAGGAAGGGAGTCTGTCAACGAAATTAATTGTAGAGCAAAGGAAAACATGGGATTCTCTATTTATGCACAATGCCCACTTTGGAAGCCACTGGAAATCTTTGAACGACAGCACTGTAATGGATGAATGCTTGTCATTAGTCTTTCCACGTGCCAAAAATTCTCTCTCCCATTTTTTTTCTTCTTCTTCTTTCCCTTCTCGTCATCTTTAGCGATCTTTCTCACCAACAACAGTAGCAACAGGCCAAGGAAGACACATGTAGTTGTGTAGGTAAAGTTGCACTACCAACCATTGTGCATATACATGTATGTATATACATGTCTGTACCTATACTATTGACATACCTACATGATTATGATAAGCGCATCCATTTTGAAGATATACCTGCTCACTGAACACTAACACGCCCCTTGATCTCCCGGTTCAAATTATCCTTATCTTTAACAATAATTACAGCACATTTCAGTAAGTAGCTTTTCACAAAGGCTAATTTAACATGTTCTTAAAGCAGTTCAGTTGCCTAAATGAAATAAAGTATTTTGATCGCAAATTTTAATTTAAGAATTTCGAAATATGCTTTCAGAGAAAATCGATGAATTTCTACTCAACAATTAGTTTTACTAGCCAATATTCCTATTGTAATTTACCCTATACGTAATCTGTTCAAAACTGTGCTGATAATACTGCATTACGAAACTACATTTGGCCCTGGTGAAACTGTGACGAACCACAGGAACTTTAAATAAAACGGTAAAAAGGAAATATTACATAATTAAAGTTAACCAGTTACTGCACTCACGTCAGTGGATCTACAGTAAAAGTATAATTATAGCCCAACTTATCGCAGTTAAAATTCAACCACTGTTGATACTAATCTTTCACTGACTGTGGCCTTTGGAAAAGTTGCAAACCAACTTAGAAGCAAAATTACAGATACGTACATATGTAAGAAACATTATGCAAGAATGAAAGGCCTGGAAAGTCGATGCAATGTTAATGGTGGAAGTGCTGATGAAGAATTTCTCACATGTCGAGAGTGTAACAAAAGAGCTCTTAATTTCTCTTCGAGGGTGCTGATGGCCACGGAAGTAGTTAAGACGTAAACTACGAGAACAGAATATTGCAGCTTTTTCAGCTTTACGTTCATAAATACAGAATACAGACACAGCGTAAAAATAATTATACCTATCCATCCACCTAAAACCTTTGCCCTAAAATCTCTTCATACAAAAATCCTGGCCTGGCCAGGCTATCCCGCATTAAACTGTTACGTGTCTGATTAGCCTAGTCAATGCAATGCAATGCTCAGGACTCATCCGTCTGTCTGCTACAGTTAGTCAAAGTCTGAATCATCCCATGAATGTGTGAGTGTAGTAAATTGAGTAGAACGAGTGAAACCCAAACACAAAGCCATAGAATACCAAGTTGTTTCAGTAATCAATACCTTCTTCTCCAGCTCATTCATTCTTCTCACTTTTACTACAATGTACACATTCCCACTACTATCCCCGTTGGTACTGGTACTGGTGTGGCGAGGAAATAAATGCAGCCAGACATACAGTCTGAGAAGCTCAAAACTTGGAATTAACACACCACATGAACTTCAATGAATGCAGTCTTTGACTCTGGTTAGTAATTGTAAAAATTTTCGAAATAGACGCACAAGGAGAAACCAGTGGACTCCCTGTTGAGTTAAAAATTACGAACGACACAGGCTACCATCATCCACCTGGTAATATAAGGGATGCTCTATAAAAGTACTGACTGCTGTCTACGGTATAGCCGTGTGTAAATGTATGGCTATCGATAAGACTAACACAAACTGGAATTTCAGAATTTCATAATTATGTCAAATTAGTTCAGGAGTTTTATAGGAAAGAACATCGAAGCAAATACACTATAGTGCACAGTACTTATACGTAGTATTTTGTCTAAAAGTGTCCAATAATTCCTAAATTCATGAACAATGAAGCAAAGAAAGTGTAACTGTATCTATACGCTACTTGGGACCAACATACTTGCAATAGTCAAAGGACACTAACGACAAAATCTGAACTTGAACGGAAGTGTAGTGCAAACCCGAGAGGGAGATTCATTCATTCAGTAACTCATAGGCACAGCAGTGAGCATCGTTCACCCGTAAGCAACTACATACGTAGTTTATAGTATTATGCTATGAGAAAGGGCATTCAGCTTTGACTTTTATTTTTCTAGTTCATTCAAACTTTCATTCATGTAATTCTTGACGTGTTCCTATCTAATAATATTATTCCCGATTACTACTTCAATTTCTTTGGATAAGTACATCCTTCTCCTAAAATTAAAAAAGTGAGTAGGTAGATCTACATATATCCCCATTGAATCCGCTAAAATTTAACATTTTGCGTGGATACTATTTAAATATGCGCAGACTGTACCTGAAACCTAAGTAATTGGATTTTTCCCATTTATACAATCTACATACAAATATGCAGCATTACAGAGGTATCCAATTTTGCCCGTTCTTTTAAATTTTAAAACATAATTTATACAGTCATAAAAAATGTACTGCATCCCATCAACATTTTTGTGCTGTTATACATACAACACATGGTATGTAAATAAAAATACCTACAACAGCAATTTGACTTCCTACATACCCATATTTTGTCTAAAAATGTGGATAGCACCCCTTCCCTGACCGTGTACATACCTAACCAAAAAGACTATACAGTTGTACAGAGAATTTGTATAGCACTTTTTATAAGCCATCGTGATCATGATCGTAAAAGAGATTTAGTCAATTGTTGCCAGTGTCACTATCCTCATTAGTTCTTGGTCTATATACATGCATACTAACGTCTACCTACTCAGATATGTTCATCATGCATCCTCAGATTTAAAATAAAGCTCAAACTGTACATGCAATACGAATGTTCCAAGTCTGAAATAATGGAAGCTGGAAGCTAATAGGGGGAATATCAAGAGAGATTTTATTTCATGCAGAAGATCTCGTCTGGTGGAGGAGTGTGTAATAAGTCGAGAGACGAGGCTGAAAAGATTGCTGACGATATGGTTAATGTGTGTGTCTCTGTGTTGGGTTGGAGGCTGGAGCTGATTGCCTCATATGCAATCGATTTGTTACTACATTTATGCGTGTCAAATGCCAACTATAATTGGCACTCTCACTACATGCATTCCAAATAACTGCGCTAAGAAGGAGACAGTCATATCATGGGCATCATAACTTTTTCTTTTCCCCACCACCGACGACTTCAGCTCACTTCTTCAGCCCAACGGATTCCTTCTCTCAAAAACATCACGTCAACTTTCCCGCTGCCACACACATTCACACACACATACACACACGACAAGCGACAAGACGAGAAAAAAAAACGAGGAGCAGGCATAAAATATTCAGAATTCAGATCCTATTATGTATACTCATTCCATTCCATCCTTATAGCCTCCACTAATAAGTATACGTACATTATAATATGAGAGAATAGAGAATTTAAATACAAATGTACCTATAACTATAGATGTAAGTGCTACAGATACGCTTTTACATACAGGAACAGAAATCGAACTTTTTTCTTATTTCTTTTATCTAATGAGCATCTAGTTAAACTTAAATAGCTCCTGTAAACTGCACCACCAAATGCCAACTCTATCTCTCAGTGCTTCTGTGATTTTTTATTTTTATGATTCCATTCCCATCCGCTCGTTTTCTATGGATGTATACATCCGAACTGTGAGGATGCTTGAAGTAACAAAAAATTAAGTCAAATTATATAAAACCATGCTATTGCGTATACATACATACACCTTTCGATTATTACATCCGCCAAATGAAAACCCACTAGAAAGCTAAAGGTAAATGCCTTTCACAGGCATTTCCTGTATGTGCCTATATACCAGTATACATAATGTGCCGTTTAGGTCAATGATTTTTTGAACTCTGTCAAGCCGAAGTTCAAGTTGCTGTCTTTTAAAACGTTAATACGCAGTTTGGCCTTTCTTGAAATGTGGAAATAGTATCGGTATTTTATGTTTTTAAAAAATACATGTCGAACCTTGAACTTTTTTGGGGGACCCAATTAGTAAAGGCATGCTTGGATACTGATTGATAATATAAAGCTCACAGGTAATGACTATTCACAATTCTTGTAGACTCACATAATGTATGAAGTTTTCAAGAGTAAAAATGCATAAACTCAAAAAGAATAAAATAAAAAGTGCTTAATTTAGACTAAGGATATCAGAGCCGGAAAAATATGTGGAAAAAGTTTGGGACGAAATTTTACAACGTTTAGCATGATCATGCACGGAAATAATAATTTTCTAAAAAAGGAAGAAAAAGGGAAAATCACGTCAAAATTAGACAAGATTGTCGGTGATGGTCGGCGCCTTTAATGTGTTGAAGATGGCTCATGAATTGATGAAATATATACATATTTATGTTTTCCTTCTTCATTTTTTGAGGAAGGAAGAAAAATGTAAACGAGAACGAGATGTGTGGACGTAGAGGGACTCAAGACTTGAAAGTTGAAAGCAAAGCAAAGTATTTTTTCTAATACGCGCCCTTATGCCGCCGCAAAGCAACGCAACACACACACACACCCATCAACCAAACCATCAAAATGTCCGTGCAGAAAAGTAAAACGTATAAAGAAAAACTTTAAAAAGTATCTATCTACCTTTACCACTCCTCCTGTGAGGAACCGAAGGTAATTGAATGGCAAGCTATACCTTCATCTAGTCAGGTACATATCCCTGTACCTGGTGAAACTGAGAAAAGGGAAAAGTCTATACAGTCTAATACAGGGCGGTGAAATGTAAAGTAAAAAGGGCCAGAGAAAACAAGCAAGAGTCGGTTTTCTTTTTGTCGGTCCGTTGAAATCCATGAGAATCGGAAATATATAGTTTCGTCTCCAGAACTCAAGACTCAAGAGAGATTATACTAACTGAACTGACTTTGTTTACGTATTTATTCCACTTTGTAATCAACCAATACTTTGTCGGGATTTTTTTTATGGTTTATTACTTTCGAAAATGTTCAGGATAGAAGGGTTTAAAAAAAGCCAGTGCAAAAGATACCATGCAAATAAGTGTTGCGTTTTTCACTTCAAAAGCGGAACTCAGCCACTAACAGGACGCAACAAAGAACAACCCCATAATCACAGTTTCCTTTTCATTTTAGAGTCATACAACCTATAATAATTATACACATACCCACTCATAATATCATGCTATGGAAGGTAAAAGCTGTAGGGCAGAATTATAGATACATTTGTACAAGCATTTAAAAACGGCGATTACTTTTTCTTTGTGGAACTGAGGATTGTAAAGGCTGTAATTTTGCCTTGCGTTTTAGCCAAAAATGAAGCGTACTAATTGCAAGTGCAAATAAAGAACGACAGCACTTTAATTTAATTCTTAGACATAAAAAACCGGTGCCAGTATTTGCCTAAATATAATTTTTATCGCAACTAGTTTTAAGTTTACGCATTACTTCAAACTTGGTAGTAACTACAAAAAAAAACATTTTTGCTAATGACAATGTGATGGGACCAAATGGGATGAGATGGAGTGTGCAGAGCAGATGAATGAATGCATGTATGTATGTAGGTAGAAAGTGGTGCATCCCTAGTTAGCAAAACTGACAGCAAATACCAGCTCATGCCGTACTAAATTAGAAAAATATTCCAGTGAATACTGCTACTGAAGAGGCAAAATAGGTATTCCCCATACTTCCCTTAAAAGCAAAGTGGTCCACCTCAACTTTCAACGAACTTAAGAGGCATTACACACAGCAGTAAACAATGCAACGCAAGTAATAGCAACTCTGTTTCTAAACCACTGTTTTGTGTTTTCAACTTTTTTAAAGAAACAAACCAGGTTTTGTTTCCTCTTGAAAATACGTACATAAACGATGTTTTTAGTACCCTTTCAAAAACAATACAAGGATGTTTTGCACCCTTTCCAGATCTGCAAAAACGCTTTTTGGTCACTGCATCTATACTTGCATTGTTTGGCATGTATCAAAAATGTGTAAAAGAGCGTTTTTCGTTGCTTCGGAGAAAGGTCACTTTGCTCTCAATGAAGTACAGTCCATTTTGCTTCTTCAGAAACGATATACATAGCTCGTTGTGCAGGCTAGACAATAATAAGAACATCTGAACAGATGACAATGTGTGTGTTTGTGCTCCAGTCTCGGTTAGCATTGGCAATGACTCTGTTCTGTAGACTCGTCGTTGCAGTTCTTGTCGTGGGTAATAAAAGTGGAAGGAAAGTGACAGAGAGGGAAATTTTTTGTGTCTGCAGACAGGAGAGCACGGAGAGACGACTGGAGTGATTTATCTCATGTGGGATCCACAACCTGACAGAGACCAATGAGGCAAAACAATGCTGGGCGGCAGGCAAAAACACCTTCCAGTCTCACTACACACATCTCATACGAAGTCCCAGTCACAATCTCACTCCTGCTCCACGCAATCCTTCATGCCCAACTTCCCATGTAATTTCCTCGCCTTTCTTCCTCCCTTGTCACTCAAACACGGACCAAAAACCGAATTCAAGATTCAAGAAACAAGTAGCGAGCGACCAAAACTGAAGCTAGCGGATGGCTGTAGCTTCGTAGGTATCTCGTTTGGTGCTGTGTGACTATTCTTTAGGGATTTAACTTTAACGCTCAAGATAAAGCAAACTATTTTAAAACGATTTGAAAGCAAAGTTCTATGAAATGAATGAAACAGCTATTTTAAAATCTATTTCTTTCAAGCAAACTGTACTGAATTTGCGGTATTTGTAGATAATCCGCAAATTACCATTGCTACCTTTGAGCTGTTCTCGTACTTTTGTTGTGACCAAAGTTTTTTCAGCTAACTAAGCAAAATTTTTGCACTCTTTGCTCTTTAAGCTACAGCTTAAAAAATGCTCGTAGTTTTAGTTTTCCTTTTCCTGAAAATGTGTCTTTCTAATTTCTTTTCACTACAAAATTTCTGAAAAGTTGACTGACTTACATATATAAAAACGATTTAATAAAATTTAAATATCAGGTTCTGCTAAAATACCTCCCTTCAACATTAGTATTTCTCTGAAAATTCGTGCTAAAATTAATTGTGGAAATGTAGGTACTTTCCATAAAAATCACATTTTTGCCTTTAATTTTCCGGCTCGGTTTTGTTGTTTTTCCTTAAAACAGCCTCGAGCTCGGAAATATCTGTACTGCTGATGCCACAACAGCAAACCGCCTTCCGAGTGCGTGTATTAAATACTTTTGAAACTCTCGTTGCTCGTAGCTGTTGTTCTGCAATTGTCTTCTATTGGCATCAGCTCTCCCCCATCTCACATTCTCATTCTCCCGGATCTGCGTCTAACTCATTACCACATTACCCAGTCACTTGCTCCCTTGAACGAGATTACTTTACGACAGTTAAAGCGGTGAGACGGCGACACAATCTTCCAATGTTCCTATAGTAAATATATGTAAGTGAGCTACTGTGTATATACATACCCTATATCCTAAAAGTTCTGTGATCTATACAGATGCGGACGGAGGCAACGGAAAGAAGGCATAATGTTGAAGATGCTTAAAGTGTTTTATGTGACAATATCTCGTCGGAGCGACTGTGGAAAGAACACAAGAAGTGATAAGACGTTGACCCATTTTAGCCTCAATGAGTTCACCTAATCACTCATTGTTTCATTTAGTAGATTCATTACACATTACACGTCCATGATGTTACACTATGTTTTTTAGTTTTTTTCCCCTCTCTTACCACTTGCACGTCCGCTGATAGAAGGATTCGTCGAAATGACAACATATACTTTCCATGCACCTACCTACAGGCAATTTTTGCTCTTTAAAAAATACTGCGGGAGTATTGTGTATAGCGAATTACCTTTGACATCTTTGGAGTTAGTGGGAGATGTGGATAGATTTGGATATTGCGGTATACTTTGAAGGGAGAAAGGCTGAAGAGATGTTGTTTGACCGCCCCTCGTTTGTTGACTAACAGCTGGTGCGGGAGGTGATAATGACTGTGACTTGGCTCGTTGCTGCTGTTGTTGTTGTTGCTGTTGCTGCTGCTGCTGTGGTCCGCTTGACGAACTGCCTGATGATGGCTGCACTTGATGATTTAGGGCTTCTACCACAGTGCTACATTTACACAATTACAAAAAATTTAAGCTACATATTTTAAACGTAATTCTTAAGTGTATAACGCTTCTAATCAGTGTGTGAAGTACGTTTAACGTCATAGAATTACATACCCAAATCGGTAGGTTAAAACAACATGCAAAATTATGTAGATGCGGTTTGTAATTATTACCAGTCGTCGGGGTCACAGTCTCGGAATCCTTTTGCAAATGGATTGCTTGCAATCTTCAATTGGGTAATCTGTATGAAACGAATGACAAATGTAAATACATATTCAAAATCACTATGGTGCTAATAAAATTATTCAACGCAAACATATACCTACATGCCCTGATAAAATTTTGAAACCATATCCATAGTTTGATTAATGCGTAACTTTTAAAAGCGCTTCTTCACAGAAGAAGTAGTCAATTTTGAAACCAAATTTGGAAAATTTGTCGCTTGGAAAGTAATAAGTAACTTTTAAAGACGTGAATTTCAACAAGCAATTTTATAGTTTAATCATTCGGGTGGGTCATTTCTTACTGTGTCTGTATCTGGATCCGCAATTGATACAAATTACATAGGTACTATAGCTAGGATGGCTTCTAAACGATTTTGTAAGATGCTTCTAATATTTTTCTATGAATTAAATCGTATGGAAAAGATGTTAAGTATTTTTTAAACGTCCATGGATTTGGATATACCGTAGAAACGAAACAAAACACAAAATACAATATATGTAGTAGGTAACTAAAATGGTTTATAGACCTATAGTAAAGCTAAGTAACAAGGAAACGAGTACAAGCGTAAAACTATTCTGGTAATTATGGTCGTTTGAATGCAAATGCTGACACAGATATGCATACCTAGCGTATGTATGTACGTAATATATAAGAAAAAGTTAGAAAAAAATGGAACTTACTCGATGGTTCTGATAGGCAGTAACGGCAGTGAATTTCGTCTCAGCAAAGATAAAAGTTTTGAAATTCTCGGTTAGAGATGCATCTTCATTCTTGGGGTTCACGTAGACAACATGAAAGCGAGGCTGGTAACGATGCATTGAGTTTAGAATGATCTACAGTAAAGAGCAATAGGCAGAGACCCCAAGAACACATTTAATCAATATTACCCGCATTACCATTCTAACTGTACACGAAACACTACTGATACAACTAAAGACGAGCTTAACTATCAGACACCCTATCCTGTCCTATCTTACGCTTCACTTTACATAATGTATCTATTCTCAACTTATTCCCTACAATGTCAACCTCAGTGACTTTACATTCTTTTCCTCCAGCTCCAGCAATATACCAGAACAGCTAGTGCTTGGAACGACATACTGCAATCGCAGTTCAAAAACCAACAACTGAAGAGTTTGGGGGGAAAACGGGATAAGTCCATCGAAGCTAACGTTTAAAAAACAGTCCGAGTCCACCCCTGCTTTGCTGGTTTCCAAAAATTATTTAATAACTTTAAAAGAAAACACTGATCCCCGTTGACAAAAAACTTCATAAGCTTTCAGGATTTCAAAAACAAACTGCACTTTTGTTTAAAATGGCATAATTTGCAGCTTACCACTAGTGGGTAGACCAGATAGAATGTTGGAGGTTAAAGGTTACTCCTACCATTTTAAAAAATGGGCGCCCAAAATTCGTTTTTTGGCAAAGCAAGATAAGGCCATCCCATGTTATCTAATAGGGCTTGGTGGACTTTTTACCAAAAAAAACGGTTTTTAATCTAATTTTTTAAAATAGTACGAAGAACCTTTGACTTCCAACATTATATCTGCATGGTTTACCCACTAGTATAGTGGTAAGTAGCAACAAGAGGTAACAATGTAATTTTAGAAAAAATGGACTTATCCCAGTTTGCTAAAAAGCTCTTCAACTTATCTCAACATTTAATTTTTGTTTTCCGGTACTTTAATGCCAAGGAAGACAAGGCAGATCGTAGAAATGCCCACGACCCCAAGAGGTTATCGCTGAGATAAAAGGCCTTCCAATTATGACGTCACAAGTCTTTATTGGTGGAGATGTACGTACATATATTATTTTGCTTCTTTGGAATTAGATATTTCTTTTTTGATCATTCGACAAGTTTAACAACTTAATTTGCTTTTACCCTTTGTAAAGATGTGTAAACGGGACATTTCTTTTTTTGAAACATGCACATACGATAGTTTATGCTAGTATGACCATTTTATAAAACCCATAAAAATGACTTTTTTGAAAACGTTAATATTGTGATTATCTACTTCAAAACATAATATTATTTGGCCTACTGTCTTCCAAAAGGCTAGCCTTAAGTCAAACCGAATGAAGTTTATAATTTACTAGGTTCCTAATCAATTAATGGACGATAAGCAAATATTAATTTATGGATGCTTGCGCCCAGCTGATTTTTGTCTTTCTTATCAGCAAACACTAAATAATAAATAAAATGAAAGAGCTTACATGTCCATTGTCGTCCAACTGGTTGTTGGTCAATTTTAACTTGTCAAACGAAATCACTTGCTTCATCCACTGCGCTCCTTTGGTGGGTGAGTCGGGGTGAACGTGAATTCTGGGGGGTGAGTTAGGATCCGCCTTCCCGGCTACTACCCAACTTGAACTGGAAAAAATGATAAAAGGATTGTATACATATGTAAGTGGACAGATATTTCAGAAATTACACACATATGACATGGTGAACAATCAATAATACTTTTATGACAGAACACTAAACACATAAACCCTTAAGAAATAATACGAAGCAATTTATTTATTATTTATAATATTGCTACTTGCTACATAATATATATTATAAGTATTTGGTACTGAAGTTCTCTCTTTTTTAAACACACTCTTGGGGGTTGGGTTCAGTTCGGGACTTTTGGCATCACAGAAGATAAGATAGAAAAGAACATATAGCAATCACATTTCTCATTCTTGAGTGCAAAGAACCGAAAAAAGAACTAAAGGCACAAATGAAAAAACAATGGGAATAATTATTTGCTGCCATTTTTTAGTCCCCAGTAAACGTTGTGCATTTTTTCTAAATAAGATATTTTGTCTCTTTTTCATTTTAGGCTATATATTTTATCCATTGACTTTTTTTTGCTACCTTTTTATAAAAGTAAACGACTCGAGACGAGAAAAGAGGAGAAAGTGCCGTAGAAAACAATAGCACAGGCCATCAGAACAACACTAAACAGTTGGTAGAGGCCAAAATACGGCGATACGAGGCCAACTTTTGGGAGGTAGAGTCCCAATGAGACGTCTGCCGGTTTATTTTTTACTTCTAAAATATTTGAATCCAGGATTATAAAAACCAAGGTCTGCCTTTTATAGACACTAGGTATCCTTCTGTCCTTGTAACAAATATTTAGATTAACCACCATTTAAATGTTTCCTTTTAGTCTTAGGCTTTAATTCTGTCTGTTTAATTTTCTGCTTGTTACCTGATTTACTGAAAAACTGAAATAACTCGTTCAACGTAGGGAATGCATAGGTAAGACGGACATTAAGTGCATAACAATTTGATTTACTATGATTTATTTAGACAGTTTATAGACCTGTGTGTAGCCTGTTCAGGTGTGTACTTATGCTATATTATTGTTAACAGTATTCGTTGTTCTTTTGTTGTTACTGTGCTCTATCATTATAGTTTATAGCTTACAGTTAGTTATAGCTTTATAGTACTAGTTGGCTAGTTAGAGTGAGAAACTAAAATATTCAAGAGATGTTGAGGGATATTATTATAAGGTGAGTTTATAAAATAATGTGCTTGTGTAGTCGCAAGGCTTCCGTATTTGTATTCGCATGCAGTAGCTTAAGAAGTAATACGACGTTTCTTCCAGCGACATCCACAAATACTTGCAATATTATAAAGCTGCAAAATCCCACGTTTTTGGAAAGATGCACAACGAAATAAAAGCCCATGCTTATTTTTAGTTTTTAAAAACGGTTCAAAAAGTCGTGTGTGCAAGTTTTAAAAATGTGTACAATTACCTATTTACATGTTATTCAGCATATTTTTGCTAAATTTTTCAATGCGTGTGTACCCTTTGCTATATATTAAAAATAAACGAATGAATACGTTATTTTGCTTCATAAACCAGGCTATTGTAGTTGTGTGGTTTCGTGGTTGGATCGTTGAGTTTGGATGGATGTCCAAATGAGAATTTGAAAATACAAATTCTCAAAGGTAATTTATAGAGACAGGTGATCGGCATAAATCCAAACAGTAAATTCATCTTCATCAGAGTCAAACTCAAACAAGACCATGTCGACACCTGAATGTTTTCTTACGACCAATACAGCCTGACAGAAGTGACTGCATCCCTAGCATTATCACATCTCTCCACCAAAAACCAAAAACCCCAAGGATTCCAGTATAGATCCAAAAACCAACAAGCTCAGCCTCCTCCTCCTTCTTCATGAAAGTGTAAAAGATCATGGATATACTTATAGGTTATGGATACACCTACATCTGGGTCCCTGTATCTCCTTTTCCTTTCCTCCTTCTAGATAGATACTCCCATAATTATACAGTACATAGAGACATCCTCACATCACATCACATCATAATGATCGTCATCCTGAGACTTTGAAGCTCTGAAACTTTGAAACTAATCATACTTTGCCAATTGCTACAACTTGCCATTATTCCGACACACTGCCAGTGGTACATATGTACCTATCCTTTCAATCTTTACGTATAACGTGTAAGCAAAGACTCAAATAGGTTCACTAAAACTCACGAAGGTAGGTATATGAACAGGCAGACACAAAAATGCACTTCTTTAGCAGTTTGGTGAGAAGTGCCAGAAAGTACAAAATGTGGCCTGGGCTAAGAAGCAAAATGACGCGTGTGTACGGTAATACTAATTAAAAGTAAAAGGAACGTGAAGCTTGTCCTACTC